>JARJDR010001647.1:0-10215 GCA_030264135.1 Myllaena sp. GC000078
CCAAGGCCAACTATTTTCATACAACAATGATTTGAAAATTATTATTTGTTTAACGAAATAAGAATATTTTATATATAAGGTAGGTAAATAAAAATAAGTTTTTATCTATGTACATGTTGTAAGTAGAATTGTGGTTGTAGGTTCCAGAAATCCATCGCGCATTATCCATCTCCATTCTTGGGGCTCTAATTCATTCCCTAACCAAGTCTGAACTTGGTGATAAACACGGTTAAAAAGTTGGTGAGCTGCTGCACTTGTTGGTGGAAGATTCAATTATTATTATATTATATTATTATATTAAAGTGATATTTTATGAAAAAGGTAAATTATCGATAGTTTTATAATTTTAAATAATTAACATGCTTTATATGGCGTGTTTTTGACCAAAACTACGCGTTGTATTTGAATTATACTGTACATAGTTCAACGCCCTCTATTTCAAAAACGGGTTGCAGTATAAAAATAAATTTCGAACAAAAGTTGTAGAGAATTTTATCCCCTACAATATTTATTTTAAATATAAATAGCGTAAATTTTACAGGGAACGAGATATTTGCAAAAAATGCGTAAAAAGTCTATTTTTTGACCTTTGACCTTAGTTATTTTTAAGACGCGGACACGCTATCGTTGGTAACTTTTGAGACAAGTTTTAGGATATTAAAATTAAAGTTTATCCAAGTTTCCAACCAGTTATCTTTCATTCCGAGGTGAAACCCTTAATTTGACTGGACTGTAAGCATTGGGGGCAGCACTCAATAGAAGTTTCCCAACTTTTTGTCGCTTAATTCCAATATGGTTGTATAACAAAATTGTTCGAAATACTTAAAATGTTATTTATTTCCTATTTCAACATTTAAATATTTTCTGCACTACATATGACGAACCACATAGGTATTTATTTGTGCGTGTAATTTGAATCAATGCCAATAAACAAACACACACTTATTACAATGTACTTTACATTAGAATATTAGACAATGGATGAAGAAAATCTTTCATAAGTATTTACAATTAATGTGCTTGCAATCGACTCGAAATAATTCAAATAATACTTTCGCGTAGTTTAATAATGATATTAATTATATGCGTCATTAAATATTATTTTGCACCGGTAGACCATTCGGAGAAGCTGCTGCGCGTGGTGCTGGCACCCTCCTCGGAGGTAAGCACTTCACGACGTTTGTTGAGCACGCGCTTGAGTATGTCGGCGACGCCCGTATTCATCAGCGCATTGATACAACTATTCGATGTCGGTTGCGGCTGCTGCGTGGTGACTTGCGGTTTCAGCGAAACGCGCGGCGTTGCTTGTTGCTGCTGCGCATCGAACGAGAAGAAGCGGTCTCGGTAGTTGTCCTCATTATAAGAAATCTGCAACGCGCATACATTTGATAATGCAATGATCTATGTAGTAGGGTCGCTTCTTACCGTTTGCTGCGAATAATACGAATCGTGCCGACTACGTTCAATGAACAACAAATCAATATCATTGTCGCTACGCTTGAGCGCTTTCTGCAAAATATCAACCGTCTTCTGCGCACAATGCAATGCCTCCTGCAGCTCCTCCAGCGTCAGCGTCACCTGCTCACCGGCGAGCTTATCATTGAATTCCCTCTGCGTGCTGCACGTGCTTTTGCAATCCGACATATCGTCGTCGGGAATGGTCGACGCATAGGGCGCATACGGTGCATAAGGTGCATGCGGCTGTTGATTTTGCTGATTCTGCATCATGCCGCCGCCATAACGATTAGTTGGATTGTTGTAATTCAACCAGAAGTTATTCCATTCGCCCACTTTGCTATCGACGTCCACCATATCCGGATTGGGCGTGGTGTTGGCTGTGTTGAGCAACTTGGTCGGCGTTGCCGAATGCAACTGCTGCAGTTGCTGTTGCTGCTGCTGCATGCTGCTGCTAACGCTTTCAATCCAACTGAGATAGCTCGCCGACGTGGGCGATGTGAGCGTCTTGTTGTGCATGCCATCACCATCACCGTTGCGCGTTGCGCTGCGCGTCGCATAATCGGTGCAGTCCGAGTGCGTTGAGTCGGGCGCGTCGCGTCCAAGCGATGTGGTCGAAAACGAACTCTTGGTTTTGTACTCGGAGATCGATTCCAACGATTGCCGATAGGTGCTGTCCAAGGAGCGTCGATAGCCGCGTTCGGGTGGCGGATGCGCCGGCATGGTGAGATCGTCCTGGCTCTTCGCGAACGAATCCTGCTTGTTGCGCATTGCTGCACTGGACGCGCGGCGCACGGTCGCCGAACGCTGGTGCTTCGCGACGAGCTGACCGAAGAGTATCAGATCGCTGGTTTCTTTATCGCTGCGTAGCATGTAAACGGCGTTTGGGGAACTGCTGGACGATTCCGAATCCCTTGGGCTGGTTTCGCGCGACATTTTGGCTGGCGTGTGATTGGAACGCAGCGAAGATTCGACACGGACTGGCATGTTGTTGAGCGAAAAAGGGGTAAAGGATATATTTATGTGATGATTTCACACCCGAGCGCATCTTATCTCCATGCCGACCAATTAAGGGGTGAGCTTTTTTTCACTCGATTCAGTGGAGTTATCAAAGTGGGGCATGTTAAAGCTATTTGAATACAACGATCAATAGTTAGATAGATAGATAGATAGTAAGTTATTTTACGCGATAAAATGAAATCCAATCAGATCTTTGAACAATCTTTAATCAATTTTAAATACCTATAGCACACTTTGTATTGTGTTAGATTTCTCTCCGCAAATGTTTATATTTTTAAGAAGGCACCGCAGAAAGAAGACGGGGAATTCAAATGTTTTGAACAATTTTTGCTCTAACGCGACTACATTGCTATCAATTCCATCAAATGTGAATTGATGTGTATACTAACAATAAGCAAAGTTACCATTAAGTTTTAATGGCCTTGAGAGATTTAAATAATTTCGCAGCATGTGATTTCATTAAACAATTTTTAATCATTATTCACAATCATCTTCATCATAATAATAATAATATGATTTTCGGCAAACATCATCATGAAATATAGGTAAATAGAGTCTAGTACGAATTTAGCGCGGATAAGGAGAAATACATTTTTCGAATCAATTATAATAAGTATAAGTAAGTACTTACTTAATTCATATTTATAGTCAATATGTAATTGTTAATTTATATATAATATTTATGTAGATATAATATTATTATTATTATTATTTTACGCCTGCCGGCGATAGGCGCCTGTAGGCCGCGCGTCCGCGTCTCAATTTGCATTTGCTTCTTTTGTTTATTCAATAATTTACTCTTAAATCAGCTTTAGTAATGACTAGGGTATTAACTAATTACAGACAACGTGATTCGTCTTTCTAGGTATATAGAATCGTTTGAATGCATGTACAAAAGTAAAACGATGATAATTAAGTAACTAACAATAAGTAAGTTGATATACATGATAGTGGGTAATGGTACATAACATTTTTCATTTCATCCCTAAACAATAAACAGTCTACGCATTTTTGTTGCTTTACTTTGCTCTCTTCCACTTGTTTTGCCTAATCATTAATACGTGTCTTCTAGCAAGTTAGGTAAGTATATTACTTAACAGTTAATGATAATTACAGAATTTGATAATTTAGCAACTCATCTCTTCGCAATGCACAAAGGTATTAAGGTAAGTGTATGTATGTATATATAAATTTTATTTTATGCGATTTGTTCTTCTTAATATTCGAACACGTATGTGTGAATGTTGGTATTTGTTTGTTTGTTTGTTTATATTGCGTGGTTGTAGCAATATCATTTAAGTATTATTTTGTATATATACATAATCTACATGATGAGAAATGATATTTCCATTTGACATTACACTATTCTCTATTAAATCTAACAATAAGTTACTTAAAGATATCAAATACATTGCCGAAATAAAAATGCAAGATACCTAAACAAGAATATTGATGAGTTCTACAATATTGTGTTTAGATCATTAATGCATGTACATCAATTTTCGCTATGTTTCCAAATTGGTAGTGCTATTAAACCTAACTCAACCCGTTAATATCTGTATGAAGTACAAGTACGAAATCCCATACACATTCTTTGCATTTATATCAATTTACAATATTTCATTATTAGTACATTTCATTACAGTTTTGTTTGTGTTTTTTTAGTACACAGTACATATGTACGTCAGAAACATTCTGTAACACAAACTACCACATGTGTTTAGATACATTTCATCCAGTCAAGTCAGAATCGAATCTCAAACACTTTTCACAACGGTCCGTATACTCCGATTTGTTGTTCTTAAACCAATCCGTGCGGTCATCGTTCTCGCCCCAATTCGCTTCATGCGTATTGCGTAACGGGAGTGGGCGCGAGAGGCACATAGAAAAACCCGAAAATTACACAAATTTACACAAAGATTAGGTGCTTTTGGCGCTTTTCTCCTTCACTGCTAAATTTGTTAATGATTAGATGAGAATATCTACCATCAGCGCCCTTTAATGAGATCAACTTTATAAACTCGGGTGGTGTCAAACATATGCTTCGAAAGAAAAGTCTCCCATCGCGACTCACTTAAACGCTTTTCAGTGGAATAGACTTCGAAAGTCGTTTTAATTAATGATGCGGCGAATGTCCTCGGTATCCCGTTATTATTCATTGCGAATTTGTGCCGTCGTACGCATCACAAATTTAAGCTGAATTCCATTCTTAGAAACCGGTGAAATGTAGGTGAACGTGCATGTGTGTATTAATAATAATATTAACAATAATAATTGGCGTGAATGTATGTATGACATCATCAACCAATTTTAACGAGTTTTCATAGTTATACAGCGGATGCACACGCACAATCAACTAGAACCGCATCATACCAATATGTACTAATTTCGTGAATGAGTAAAGTACATACTTAACTTGTGGGCGTCGCCATTGCGATTGTTTGTGATATAAGTAAGTAAGTAAGTACATACATGTGGAAACGAAAATGATAAAGAAACGATGCTTCGTTTTGAATATGAGTGTTATAAAACGCGGGGTACCTAGTACGAGACAAGTAGATAGGTATATATTCGTTCGTACCTGTTTTTAGTAACGCTGCTGGATATGCCGCTGGCGACGCCGCCTCCGCCTCTACTATGCGTTTGATTCCTTAAGCTCCTGCAGGCGCGCTAGCTGATGGGGCTCGAGTTCGTCGGGAATGCTGGCGCGCCCACCGACCACCTGCTTTGGTGACTCGTCCTGCGACGCCTGCCGCTGCGGTTGCGGTTGCGATGCGGTGGTGGTGGCGGCCGGTGCTGGCGGCGCTGGCGGTGGAGGTGGCACATAGCTAATTGAGTTCTCCGCCGTGCTCGGGCCGGTTGTGTCGCCATCGCTGCTGCTGCTGATCGGACCGCATGGCGCACCATCCGCATCGCCATCGACGCATCGCGATTGCTTGCCAGCACGCACCGGCGGCTCCATCTCCTCCTCTTCCTCGGGCACCGGTGGTAGTTCTTCCGCCACTTCGTGCTGCTGCTGATGTTGATGATCGTCACGCTCCGCCTCCTCGTCTCCTTCATCACCCTCGTCAAGCGGCGGAAAAGGCTGTTCCGGCTCCTCCATCATCGGCGTCGCCGCCGTGATCTCAATTTGTACTACACCCAAACCGTCGTCGTCCTCGCCCTCGGTGCCTTCTTGTGCGGCATCAGCCGACGGTTCCGGTTTCACGTTGCCGTCCTCGTCTAGGGTGGGCACTGTGGTAATGTCTATGCTCGGTATATCAGTTTCTTCAAATTGCGAACCGTACAACTCTTGCTTGCCGCGGGCCATTTCCATTTTGAACTTGCCACTTCCACCTCCGCCTCCGCCATCACCACCGCCGCCATTAGCTTTTTCGCTTGTTGTTGCAAACGCATCGGACGGTGGCAGTTGGGGTGGTGCTACACTTGGGGGCGCTGTGTCGTTCATTTCCTCGTAAAATTCGGTTGGCGAACCGAAATCGGCAAAGTCCTCCATGATGAGGTGCTCCGGCACTTCGGGCGGCGTGAATACGGGCGGTGCCGACGGCGGTGGACTTTCATCTTCAGGGTTGGATAGTGGCTCCCCGTATTCGTCGCACAATTCCACGACCAACGAGGGAAAGTTACCGATGCGCCCATCCAGCTCACCTTTCCACCATCCGTCGTCGACACTATGCGCAATGCGGCTGACGATGCGAATCACTTGACCCTCATCGAAGGTCAACTCTTCAGTGCCTTCGCCGTCGTAATCGTACAATGCGCAGCAGTATTGCACTTTGGCCGGCGTGTACGCGTCGGCGGCGCCTTCCTGCTGCACATCCTGAATGGCGGCCGCCGGCGCTGCGATGACGGACACTTGATCGGGTGACTGATTTGCTGTATCCGTATTTGCGGCGGCATCTTCGTCACCGTCGATCGTGTAGTCCACCGATGAGAAGGAGATCTGATTCGGTAGTCCACCTGCGGTCGCACCCGCCACTGGTTCGCGCTCCACGTCGAGGTAATTGTGCGGCACGTAGCCCTCTTCACCGCGGTAGTTGCGCGCACGCAGCCATCCGTCCCCGTCGCCTTCACCCACCACTTCGAGTTGTTCATTCTCAACGATTGTCAGTTCGTCCGGATTCTGGGCCTGCGATCAAATGACGATTACGATTAAGCTGAATTCGAATCAAATCAATAGTCAATAGCTACGCACCGTGTAGGAATAAATGGCCGTACATTTGAGTACTTGAGTACTTATTGCACTTTGTGTGTCCCCTACGGGTGGCGTCTCAACGGATTCCCCGCCGGCGGCCGCCTCTTCTGCGCCCCAGTCCACCTTTGTGGGGTCGTCCCAGCCGGCAGTGAGCTGTTCGATTCGTTGGCGCTCTTGCTCCAGAACGGCTATAACATTACCACGTTAAGTATAGTTCACGATAACGTTTCATTAGCTCACTCACCATCCACTTCATGTTGTGAATCTTCATCGTCGCTATCGACAAACTGCTCCTGTTGCTGCTGTTTTTGTTGTGCGCCGA
This sequence comes from Myllaena sp. GC000078, assembly GCA_030264135.1. Classification (NCBI taxonomy): domain Eukaryota; kingdom Metazoa; phylum Arthropoda; class Insecta; order Coleoptera; family Staphylinidae; genus Myllaena; species Myllaena sp. GC000078. The sequence goes on from JARJDR010001647.1 coordinate 6,993, forward strand.
TGGACGGCGACGGTCGTTCATCGTAGTCCTGCTCCACTTTAACATCAACAGGCGGTTGCACGCTCGACTCGCCATCGGCGAAATCACTATCATAGTAGGAATCCGAGCTCGGATGATCCTAAAGGTAAAGACGATGCGACATTTAATTAGGTCGCCACGTAATGCGGTCAAACTCACCGATAAAGAACTCGCCGATCGTTGAATGTCCTGCACGTTAAGCGTTTCCGCTTCCTGCAACCATTCGTCGACATTCACGCCGCCAATGCGCAGATACTCAATGCGCGCCTCTGCCTTCATTTTGGACGTCTCCGAGCGTCGAATACCCTGCTTGAGGTCCTCCATTTTCGTGTCCAGATCGGGGCCGTTCTGGTCGTTCGGATCCACCCTTTGGCCCGATTCGCGCAACGCGTGATAAATCTGCAACTTTCGCACACTATCCCTGACATTCGCATTTTCACGCGCGATCTTCGTCGCCCAGCGACGCGCCTCCTTGCTGAGCGTCGTCGCGGCCGCCTCCGGCTCAGCGCTAATCGTATCGATCGGATCGTTGTCGCACGGCTCGAATTCGTACTGAATGTGCTGCTTGAGCACCGGATAGTAGAGATACACGCATTGCAAATTGTACTCGCGCGTCAACTGCTTGGCCTGATCGCGTATCGTTGAGAAGGAGTTCTGCATTGCAGAGCACGTGAGCAGTTCGGTGCGACCCATCAGCATCAAATATTCAGCGACTTTATCGAATACGTTGCCCTCCATCGTCGACATGCACAGCTGCAGATCGACGACAAAGTAGCGATTCTGGTGCGCATTTGCCGCCGCCAGGCATAGCAAATAGTCGTTGCGAGCACCTGCCGATTTCTCCTCGAGCTGTTCGCGTTTCGACGAGAACTTCGCACTATTCTTCTGCAGCGACGTGATTGATTGAAAGAACGAGCCCTTTTTCTTTTTCAATCTACAAGACAATCAAGCAGAAATTGCATCGTAAATTATTACAGGCAATACAGAATCGGTTTCGTAAGTTTACTTTTCTTCAATATCTCGGGCTTTATCGCGCACGTCGTGTGCACAGTGCTCCTCGTCAAAGTAAAGTTTTTTTGTCTTATCCACATCCTGCACGCACGTTTGTACCTCCTTTTGTACGAGTGCTAATTGGTCCACGCACTAGAAATTAAATGTTTGCACATTGAACGATCCCTATTTCTGTGTTGAAATGTAAGTATGCGTTTTCTGCGTTATAAGAAAGGTAAAAAGACTTACTTTTCGCGCTGAAGCGACTTTATGCGCTCGCAAGACTTTTGCCTCTTCGGCGATCTGCTGTTGAAACACCTCGACTGCGGCAAGTCGTGCACGTGCAAGCTTCTCATTTTCTTCAAGTACTGTACGCCAAACGTTCCACATGTTCCTATGGGGTGGTTACAGCAAAATGTAATGAATACAGACAGCACAACACTTAAACAACTGCGCATACCATTTCTCTTCGCCGCCATCTAATTTGATGTCGGGAATGTTGGGAATTTTCTTATTCAGGTACGCCGACGATATCTTGAGCAGTGCCTAAAACATGCCACGCGTGTATTAAAGGCAATCAATCGATACGTTTCGCCAAGCAGAAGGAATATTGAAGCAAAGCGACGGATGAGAAATGCTAGAATGGTGAAGGCGCCGGGAACGGAAAAGAAAGTGCAAAGTGTACTTGAATATTCTATGGAGGGGTACTATGAATAGTTATGAATAGTTGCGATGAGAGATTAATTACTTCTGAGTAAGAGCGTTCGATGGCACATCGTTTGATGATGAACGTGCGAATGTCCTCGAGCAAATCGCATTCGTGCTGGTTTTTCGCCAACAGTTTCGACACTTGTTCGGAGTGCAAATTTTTGAGGAATTTCGCATAGTTGCCCTGCAATCACACAAATCACGCACGATTTGATGTAACAATTGTTGATGAAACATTTGAAATCAATTTGAGGACATCCGTTGAATCAAGCACACATATAACATTAACGGTGAGCACCTTTCTCGGCGGCGGCTGCATGGTGGTGGTGGCGTATATGGAAATGTCCGTCAGCTAAATTCGAAGGAATTACAAGCCACACCAACTCGACCGCGCATTAACGACACTCTCCTACGGGGGGCGCACAGCACCACATACGTATTCGATGGGTGAAAACGGTATCACGACGGCCCCGACGACCACGACGACGACGACGACGGCGACGCGCGCTCACACACCGCTCCCGATAACGACGTTTTCCAACGCTGCTCGTCCGCGCGCGCCTGCCTATTGATTGTAACACCCACTGACCGAAAGCAACGGTGGTGGTGGTGGTGGTGGTGGCGGCGGAGGCGGTGTCGCGCACGGTCGGGTCACGATTTGGCAGCGGCGGTGGCGGTGGCGGCGGCGGCGCACTCCCTCATAGCGCCATCGGGTTCCGGCCGCCACCACTGTTCGCACATGCATACGCACACACCATCAACGTATTGATATTTCAGTAAACTGGCATTGGGTTCCACTTCGCAGGGTGGCAAAGCGTTGATCAGAAATAAGAAGGCAACGAAGGACGGAAAGCGCACTCAGTTATCGGACCGCACTGATTCGATTCGATTCTCCTTTAGTATGTGGAACATTTGTAAAGCGATTATGCTTATTGCTTTAATTACAGCTTATTAGCTATTAATACTTACGTTTTTTTGCGGTGACAGGTGCCAAATGCATATCATGGTCCAACTGTCCAGCTAATATGAAATTCGTCTTGATGAATATTTAGTAGATTAGTACAAAATCACGCATTCAACTTACGCACTATACTACCGTATTCTCCCGATTATAAGACCGGGTCTTATATTATTTTTTGTGGGAAATTTGCACTAGGGCTTATATTCGGGCTGGTCTTATATTATTGCGAATATTTAGAGGCAAATTTCCTTTTTATTATTATTATCTGTTTCACCACACAATATTCTTTATTTCTCTGTGTATCCCTATTCAAACACAGTCAAATCATCATCCTCAGGTACATCATCAAAATCTTCCAAGTCCATGGCTTTCTGACTTTACTCCACGAAAGTCAACTATCCGTTGATTGGCCAAACCCATGTACACTGCTGTCTCATCCATTGCAATACATTGGGATAACTGGTATTGCGAAAAATCTAATCCATCCACAAAAGCCTGAAACATTACAGCTCTCTTGATCACTTCCTTGTCCTTGTCAAGCTTAAA
>JARJDR010001654.1:0-25914 GCA_030264135.1 Myllaena sp. GC000078
GCTGCTTGCAGTACATCACCAGCGCCTCCGAGATGTGCATGTACACCCAGTGCGCGCCGAAGATGCTCGCCGACAGCAACCCGGCGCTCGCCAACTGCACGGCGAGCAGGATCTTCCGGCCGATGGGCGTCATCATGCCCGGAACGTACAGCGGATAAATCAAGCCGCACGTGTAGAAATCCTCCAGCACCGTCGTCGCCGCCGTGCAGTCGTCGAAGACGTAGACGGCGAAGAGTAGTGGTACGGCGGCGAGTACCATAATCACAGCGCCAGCGCCAAGCATGTTCATGATGGCGTCGTTGCGCTCGATGCCAAGCGGGCGCGGATGCTCGGCGAGGGTGTTGAGCAACTCACGCACCTCGCACTGCCGAAAGTAGAACGGCAGGTAGATGTTGAAACTGGTGAGTGCCGCCATTGACACCGCCGCACTCTCCGCGATGCCTGCGTAGGAGAAGCTTGGCGTGGTCCACACGTAGTGCGTCATTTGCGCCCAAAAACCAAACACCGGCAGCAGGTTGAAAGTGTAGAAGAGGGCGAAGCGTAGGAGATTCCAGGGTTCCAGTGGGGCGCCATTCCAAACGCGACAAATGCGCAGGTAGCGAAGAATGTAGGATGCAATCTGCATGCGGTCATCCGAAGATGATGGCAACTTGAAGAAGCGCATCTTTTCAGTGGTGAAACTCAACTGCTGTTCGTAAAGCAAGTATTATTGCTTTAATATTGATATGGATAGTCTGTAATTTGTCAAATAGGTTCCATACCTATTCAATTGTAATCAATTTATAAGAGTTATTGGCCATCATTAGCAGGTAGCCTTCCAGGTTCAGCGAGTCCAGTAAGTTGTTAAAAGCCATTCCTTGAATACCCAACTGCGAGGCAATTGTTTGCAATTCTGCACGTTTAAAGACATTCTTCTTTTGGTGCTCCGCCTGTATTTTGAGCGCGTTGACGAAACGCGCCGCCGTCTTCTGCTTGGACATCCCAATGCCGGATTGCGTGCGTGTCGTGTCCAGCGCGCCCAGCTCGTTGGTCAACACCCCCCACAGGCAGTGCTGCATAATGTCGACGACGTCCGCCACATCGTCCGCCGTTGCAATGGATCGCAGCTCTAAACGCGCGCGTGCCTGTGTCAACCGCATCGCCGATTCTAATTGTCGCGGTGTGATCGGTATCGCATCGGCGTGTTTATGCTCCTTACGCAGCTTCAAGTAGTAGGTTTTGATCGCTTCGATGGCATCGTCGGCCAGCACCGGGTGTACATTCGCCTTGGCGTATGCAATGTATTTCTTCAACAGGATGGTCGGCAGGTGGTTGACTTTATCGTTGGGCTGGAGGAGAAGTCGACGGTGTAGAGTATTCACGTCGTGCGATGGCTGTGTTGATGGTACAGAAAGAAGCGATTGGTTTCCCACCATGCGGCTGAGAATATGTGCACTGACGACGTTGTCGGGAATGCGGGATTCGTCGGAGATTATGTAGACGAGATCGAAGCGCGAAAGCAGCGCGGAGGGCAGCTGGATGTTCTCGCTGACAGTCTTCGCGCGATCGTAGCGTCCGCCGAAGGGGTTGGCGGCGGCCAGCACGCACAAGCGTGCTGGAAGACTGATTGCAATGCCCGCCTTTGCAATGCTGACGGTTTGCTGTTCCATTGTTTCCAAGAGTGTCTAAGAATACGACATATATAGTGGTGATTTCATTGCGCGGAGCAAAAACTCACCGCTTTATCGGCGGTCATCTTGTCGAACTCATCAATGCAGCAGCAACCTTCGTCAGCGAGCATGAACGCACCAGCTTCCAGGCGATAATCCCCTGACGGTTCTTTGACCATCGCAGCGGTGAGGCCCGCACCCGAGCTGGTATTCCCACCCACGTACAATCCACGTGGGGCGGCCTGAGCGCAAGCACGCAGCAGCTGTGACTTCCCCAAGCCTGGATCGCCCACGATTAAGACATGCGAATTGCTGCGTCGCTCCGTCTTCTTAGCTCTGGTGCCGCCGAAGAGCGCCAGCAGTAATCCAGCCTTGACCAGCTCATGGCCGTAGATATGCGGCGCCAGCGAGTGTACAAGAGTGCGGAAGATATCCGCCTCGGTGCGCACCGCTTGGATAAACTCCACCGAAGCGCTTGAGAACGCGTACAATCGCTGCTTGGCGTTATGCACACTTTGCACACGCAGAAAGTACTCATGTACGGCAGCGCCAGCAGATCCATGCTCCACATTCCTTGTCCCCAACACGCCCGTGAAGATAACATCGTCGCCCGGCTTGCAGCTGCGTACCAGGTCATCGCACAGCTCGCACTCGAGGTTCTTCGCCATCGACGTGCTGTCGTCGTCCAACATCCCGATCAACTCCACCAGTGTCACGCTCTGCGCGGGGATGTCAATCGTGTTGGCCGCATCATAAAGCGCTTTCAAATGGTTGCGCGCATTGCAACCGTACGTTGGGCAACCGGTGGGCACCGTGTGGATGTTGTCCTCGAGTGGATGGACTTGTGTGCCGCCGCAGTAGGCGCATTTGAACTCCAGTTGCAGGCACTTGATGAATGGGTCTGATGATTTGCTCACTGTGCCCTGCACGCTCACCAATTGCCCGCAGTGGTGCGCGCGTAAATGTTTGATGTACATTGTCGGCTCGAGGATGTCCAGCCGGCAGTGCAGCTTGGGTGTTGCGTTGTCCGCCGCATCTGCATTGAGCGTGGTGTGCACGACCTGATGCATTGCCAGCGAGAGCGCGGCAATGGTGCGGTCTGCATCATGTTTGAGATCATTGCTGAATGTCGGCCACTCGTCGGTGAATTGGGTGTCGGCGGCGAGTTCATTTGTGTTCAGCCGAAACGTCTCTTGTTCTTCAACCTCGGAGAGGTTGAAAAGCTCGTGATTGCGTTGAATATAGTGTTCAAACGCTTTCACTTTGTTGCCAACGGCGGCGAAGCTTTCGAGGGAGCTGTGGGTGCCGGCGCGGAAATAATGTTCATACCCGGCGTATCCGAAATACGCGCGGAATTTATAAATACTCCCGTTGGAGTTTTCAGGTTCCGGCGAAAGCGACGATGGTCGGCGGTAAGCCATCGTGTGTGAGTTTCTTGGTGAAATACAAGTGATTTGTTACATTACTACATAAAGAATGGCTTTGTTTTTTTTTCTTACCTATTATGAGATTTATGATGTTTATATAAGAACAATTCGTTATTATTCACAGTAACGACTGCATGCAACGCACGTGTAACGAACTAAACGAAATTGAGGTTATAAATCTTATAAATATGTATGATAAATATCATCAATGATGGCGTCACATGAATAGGAAGAATAAAAATCATACCATTTGTATAATTAGAACAATTCATAATTTCTAAGTCATTCAACGGTCTAATACATCAACCGGTTTGAGAGAAAACCCCAGTTCATTATATATCACTTTCATATAAAATCTTAAAACAAATAAGCTAAGCTACATTCTAAATTGAAAAGACCATTAACGAATCTAATTGCGCTCGTTATCAAGCTTATACAACTAATTTAGAAGTAAGCGTGTCACTAAATCTTACAATTCTTACGGTAATATGTCCAAATCGATGCAGCGATAGACGTGATTCTCCAAAGCGCGGTAGTTATAGAATCCGAATGAGCAGCGCGGACACGCGTACTGCAAAGAACAAAAAATTACATGTACATATCCTCGCCTAATAAAGATGTTAGTCGATGCAGCTTTAATTGGGAGACGTCAAATTAATACACATATCAACGTGTTCTTCGACACTGCGCAGCGAGCGAAACGATTCGCCGCACAGCGGACAGCGGTAGTGCGTCAACGGCGGTGACGGTGGCTGCAAACACAATATGAGAATTCTTCAATGCATGGCATGCTCATTCTCCTTACCTTTTCGCCAGCGGCTGTCTGTGGAATCGGCACCGTCTCAAAGGACGCGCTGTCGGCACGCCGACGCAACTCGTCGACTTCATCCCGCAGCTGCCGGTTGCGCAGTTGCACAGCATCCAGATCGCTTGAGATCTTGTTCAATTCCTCGACGGCGCGCACCTTGTTCTCGCGCTCCGATTCATAATCCCCGCGGTAGACGTTCAACTGCACCAGCAATGCGCCAATTACATGTCAATATTACATGAGAATTAAGTACCCACCTGTTCTTCAAGAGCGACAATCCTGTCTTTATCATGCAACGATTCCGCCAGCCGCTGATTGATGCTGTCGACGAGCTGGCGATTTTCGGCCGCTTCGCGCTCCACGGCCTTCTTTGCCTCGCGCTGCTCGACAACGGCCTTCTGCGCTTCGACGAGTTGAATCTGCAGGTGCTGCATTTCGGCCGTCTCGGCGTTGCGCAGCTTGGCGACGGTGCACTTCAGCATGGCGACGTCCTCGAGCAGTTTCTGCTCCTTTTTCGTCGCCTCCAGGCTCTCCATCTGCAGCCGCTTCGTCTCCTCGTCGTTGGCGTGCACCTGCCGCTTGTAGTCGGCGAGCTGCTCGTCCAGCAGCGCCGCCTGCTCGAGGCGCACGCGTTGATTGGCGGCGCGTTCGCTGAGCTCGCGGATCTCCTCTTTGAGAATGCGGATTTGCATATCGGCTGCTGGTGCGCCCGTTGAGCGGTTACTCAACTCGGTTTGCAGCGCAATGCATTCGGCACATTTCAGCGCCAAATCGTTCGTGATGTGCGCCAACTGCTGCTTGACACCGTCCACCTGTTTGCGCTCGGCCTGCAAAGCAGCTTCGCTTTGGGCGTATTTCGCTTGCAAGTCGGTGAAGCTCTGTTTACACGCGTCCAAATTCAGTTTCGTCATTTCTACCAATTCCACCATTTCTTCCCGTGTTTCGTTTGCCTTTGCTGTTTTATCTGCAAGGGCTTGCTGACTCTGCGTTAATTGTTGTTTGGTGCTCTCCAATTCCTCAGCGGATATGGCAGCATTGCATATATACTGCGCCAATTTATCTTTCATTTTGGCCAATTCGTCACGAATCTGCAGCGAATCGTCCGTCTGTTGCTTGAGTTCATTCTGTGTGGCTTCGAGTTGTGCTTGCAACGATTTGTAATCGTTTGTTTCTTGCACGTTCACCATCGACGTGGACACATCACTCATCTGCGAAGCAGCAGCACTATGCAATTGCGATGAAATCATCGATGCGTTTGATATCATCGATTGTGAGTTGATCAAACTCTTCAAGCGGACATTTTCTTGTTGCAGCTAAGATATAAAAGTTTTGCTAATGGTACGCAATGTTAATTTTCCATTATAGTACATACCATCTTAATATATTCCTTAGTTTCGGCAAACTTCTTCTTGTGTGATTCATGCACTCTCTCCACATCTTCCTGCCACTTGGACAGTGTCTCAAACTGTGTCTTCATAACAATGTTATTTTGATTCAATGAATCTTAAAACAATCAATCATTAGTATCATAAAGGAAATAACCAGGTAAAACATACTGGAGAGCTTGTGATTCTCGTCAAGCAGCATCTCCACTTTCTGTTGCAGATCATCGTTGGTGGTGGTGCTCTCGGCCGACATGGACGCGACGGAGAGGTCCATTTTCGGCACGGCGGGCAGCTCCTGCACGATGAGACTGGCGAGCAGCGACTCGCTGGCGGTGAGCGCCTCATCCACGATTGCCGACTCCAGCAGCACGGCCTTCACCTCCTGCGGCTGGACGACGGGCGGCGAGTCGCAGTCCGTCTCGAGGACGACGAACGATTCATCGTCGCTGTCCGTCGGCGGATAGCATTCCCGAGGCAGCTGGTGCGCTTCCATTGTTGGCGTTGTCATTGTCAGCAGTCTGTGCAAAATCGAAATTTACCATAAAAAACGTGAAACGCCGATCTGGAAGAATGTATCCTAATGAAGAACATGGCGTTTGTTAAGTACCTGGTGCGGCGATGGTACACCAGCAAATTCTCAGCGAAGAAATTAAGTAAACCAAACCACACGCCCGAACATAAATAAATAAATACCAAAAATAGATGCGTGACAAGAGTGAATGAGTGATCACGCTGCTCACAGCTGATTGCCTGCCAGCGTGGGAGGTTTCCACACGCCCCACGCAACGCAAACGAGAAATTGAAATCAATATTTTTAGCACTGCCGCGCGCGCGCGCGTGTGTTTAATGGATAGAACGGAACACGTCGTGCACGCCGCTCATTATCTCGTATTATGCCTCCCAATGCCTTTCATTCGCCTCGCATGTTTTGATGCGATAACAACACACCGCTGTTCACGATGTCGTTAGTTTTAGCGTTCGCCAATCCCATCCTGGACTCGGTTGTTAAATTGCGCAACAAGGACATTATCCACAAATTCAACCTCCAAGAGGATGGCCACAAACAGACGGATCACGTCCACTTGCAGGAGATCCTCAAAGAAGTCAAAAACAGCAAGTAAGCATCGCTTATCTGCGTCGAATGAATAGTCTCTAATCTCGGCGAGTTGATTTGATTAAAACATAATACATACTGGATGTGTCATATTCCAGCGAGATTTCTATTTTTAAGCAAGTAAAGTAAATATTTAGAAACTCATTCATTCGACTCGGGTTACAATTTGCGAAATGCAGCGTAATTTCATACATATTTCATCGTAGATATACGTGGAGCAACGTACCCGGCGGTTCGGCCCTAAACACAATGCGCATCCTGCAGTGGCTCTTCGACCACGAGCGCTCCACGGTGGTGTTCGGCGCTGTGGGCACCGATGCCAATGCCACACTCCTTAAGAATATGGTCGAAGAGTTCCGCGTCAAAACCAAGTAGCTACTTGATTGTCTACGTCAATTGTTCTTCTTCTAAAGTGCATGGCTCCATGCTCGTAGATTCGCGTTCATCGATAAGATGAGCACCGGCTGGGTGATTTCGCTGGTGCACAAAAGCACGCGCTCTTTGGTGGCGAGCCTCGGCGCCGCCGAAATGTACGACGTGCAGCATTTCGACACGCCCGAGAACCGACTGCTCCTCAGCGAATGTAATCTCGTGTACATGGAGGGCTTCTTCGTGACGGAGCGAGCGGCTGTCACCCGGCATATACTCGACCTGTGCGTCGCCAACAATAAGCCATGCGCTTTCAACTTGAACGCCGAATATCTCCTCGACGGCTATCGCGCGCAGATGCTGGACTTTGTTGAGCGCTCGACGATTGTCTTCGGCCACAAGAACGAGTTCACGAAGCTCGCGTGCGCGATGAACGTCAGCCGGAACGAAATGATCGCGAAGCTGCTGGCGAGTCGCGCCGACAAGTGGCTGGTGATTACGAATGGCTGCAAGTCGGTGCACGCGTACACGGGGCCCTCCGAGATCAAGTATGAGGTGCCCGCGTTGAAGTCGCACGAAATTGTGGATACCACCGGCTGTGGCGATTCGTTTGCCGCTGGATTTCTATACGGATATCTACACGGCTACCCGCCGCTGAAATGCATCAAATGGGGCGTGTGGATGGCGCAGAAAGTGATCGGGCAGATTGGATGCACGCCACCCGGTGGCTTATCGCCCGAAGAGATCAAAAAGGTCGAATAAGTGCCATGTAAGTGTGACGGTAAACTATTGCTTGCTCAATCGACATACAATATGATAAGTAGCGTAGGATGGCGATTTATGTTCAGAATGATATTTGTTACAAGCACTCACCCAAAAATATGTGCGCTTATCGGTGATGAGTCACGCGATGGTAGATTTGCAGTATTTTATCAAACACAACTAACAATAGGAAATAGACCACGAGTTATGGGAGTTATGCTTCGAAGATGACTGACACGGCGTAAGGGCTAACACAAACTGCGCAATCCGGGGAAGTACCGACTAGTTTTTCTTCGAACGCGCATTGTCCACCATTGTCCACCAACTGATGCAACATGATGTCAACACACGATTGTACCGACCAATTACTGCGTAGTATGTTAAGCAGTGTTACCACATTAGTGGCTAAATTTCCCCACGAGTTACAATTTTGTAAGATTGTCTTTTCGATGTTGGCAACACTTTTTACAACGTTAGCTTGTAACATTTTCACTTTAAAATTTAATATCAATGTTAAATTGTATTCGTTGTTAAATATTAATCCAACTAGATCTGTGATTTAATAAAAAAATTCTCAAGTTTATTCGAAATTTTCGATCAAACTTTAAAATCGCCGTAAGTTGGTAACACTGATTGATGCAGGGGAATTTGTCAAATCGTCCCACAGTTCGCAACACTGATGAGTCCTAACCCTTCAAACATCGGTTGTTTATATTTTTCGGCACTACGAGAAAGTTGAAATCTATGTTTATAAATCAATAAACATCTAGAGTTGTAGACGCAGTGTTATAATACAGCACTTCAACATGTCCGAGGCGGTCGTCAACGATATTTTTTCGTCCTATCAAAAGTATCTCGAGAACGAGCAGGAAACACGCGAAGTGATTTGATACCCGCGCCGCGGTCATCGCAAACCATTGTTTTCATATCGTTATCTCTTGCAGCAAATTCGCAATGTCATCAAAGAGATTGAAACGCACGGCCGAGAGATCATCACCATTCTGCAAGTGATCCATCAGGAGAACTGCTTTGAAGAAAGTAATTTGTACGATTCAACTGTTCAATTATATTTGGCTTAATTTGATTGCTTCTGTGTAGTTCCACAAGCTTGTCTGAAAACGCGACAGCTATTTGATGTGATCCGACCGGAGTATGTGAAACTCGCCGCGCTCATTCCATCCGGACAGTATTACAGATATCATGATCATTGGCGTTTCATCACACAAAGATTGTGCTTTGTGTCGGCACTTGTTGTATACTTGGAGGCTGGCATCTTAATCAGCAAGGAGACTTGTGCAGAGATTCTCGGCAGTAAGTTAATAGATTGATGATTGGATATGCGGTTAATCAATTGATTTCAGTCAAATTGGATCAAAAGGAAGGTTTTCACTTGGAGCTTGAAGATTATCTCATGGGAGTATTGCAACTATCGTCGGAATTGGTATGTTTCCAATGCAATTTGCAATTGTAAATCAGTGGTGCGTTTTTTTAGGCGCGATTTGCGGTGAACGCTGTGACTAGCGGCGATTACAATCGCCCGATGGAGATTTCCAAATTCGTCTCGAATATCAACGCCGGTTTTCGGCTGCTGAATCTCAAGAACGACTCGCTGCGCAAACGCTTCGACGTACTCAAGTACGACGTGAAGAAGATCGAGGAGGTCGTCTACGATCTCTCCATTCGCGGTTTGAAGCCTGCCAATCAACCGTGACCGATTTCCGATGAATAGAATATTTCTCTACTTGTAATACAATTCTCATCGTAAATATATTGAACTCGGAAGTAATTTCTTATCTTGCGAATAAATTTGAATTGATGGCGTTGTGTCAGTGAAGCGTTTGGAAGCGCCCGCAGGTGGCGCACGCTGTCCTCCACGTGTGTAGCACGTAACTTCCGGTGTGTTCGGTACACGTCGTGCGTGCATGCGCGCCCCCACCGTACCCACGATTCGCTGCAATTACGAAGAAATACGCAATGTCATCTTCTACTGAGCGCTTGGAATGAATCAGCACGACCGAAAAACAACTCTGAGCACTTTTGCGATTGATACAAGTCATTTAAAGCACAACAAATCCCTTTAGCAAAGTGTTCGGCTCTAATCGTTTGCGTTCTACAACGTGAATCAATTGCAAAACAAAACCAAGACGATTCTAAGGAAATCTCAAATTTGAAAGACAACTTTGGTTGTGGCGAACTGTTGCAGTGCTTCTGTGATACGACTCGTGTTGTTTTATAAATTTTAAGGGTTTGTAGCGTAGGGAGTTTAGTGGTAAGCGTGTTCTTCGGGTGGCACGCCTGACGACAATGCACAACGCGAGTCAGTCGGTGCGTGGCTGCGCGCGAGACGTGAGCGCCGCTGACCGTCCGTGCCCTATTCGCTTCCCGCGCGGGTCGTCGTCGCTGGCCGTCACGCACTCCGCCTCACTCACTCCCATCGCGCGCAGGCGGCAGACGCGCGCGCACGCCACAGTCTGCTCCGCTTCTTCTCGCCGCCGCCGTCGCCGTCGCGCCGCTGCACACACGGGCAGAGCGAGAGCCCGCGCCCGCCGCCATGATGGCTTTCCGTAATACACGCTCAACATGGAGAGTTGCGAAGTTGTTTTACTGTATTTGTGACTGAGTGCGTGTAAACAAAAACAATGGGCACGCACTAGGGTGCACGCGTTACCGTCCTAGTGTCCGCCGCCGGACCGTCCGCGCCGCTCGCGGGCTCGGGGCGCGCGCGTGTCTCGGATCCCTCGCATTATATGTTGGCCGCGTCGCGCCGCCGCGCCTGTCAACAAAGATGTCGAAGCTTTCGTTTAGGGCGCGGCCCCTCGACGCCTGCAAGCCGATGCCCATCTACATGGCTGAGGAGCTGCCGGATCTGCCCGATTACTCGGTTATCAACCGGACGGTGCCGCAGATGCCGACGGGCATGCAGGAGGAGGAGGAATGCGTAAGTGGCTTTTGCCCTGGCGCGGGTTTTGACATGTTCGCCGCCGCCGTCGCCGTCCATCTTGCCCATGCACGGCGTGTGCCGGCGTTTTACGCGGATATTGATGTGTCGCAAGGTGCTCAGAGCACGGCGCGCACGCGTTTCCCGCGTGGAATCGTTTGCGGAAGCGTTTGGCGGCAATGCCCACTGCGGATGATGCTTCTCTCCTCTAGCGCGCGCGCCGACATACACCACCCCCGCCGCGCTCGCGTGTGTACACTGTATGACATGCGGCCGGCCTGGAACAAAAACAAATGAAAATGAGAATGCGTGCGGAAAAAAGGGCAAATTAGTGATTAGGCGCGTGGGGTGTTTTGGTGCCGTGGCCGACTGTTATTGCTTGGCTTCGGCCCGTGTTTATGTTGATTGTTTATTTACACCGGACCTAACCCCACTTCACATGCGCGCGATATCGTGTTGGCTGTGGACTCGCCGCCGCCGCTGCTCATTTATTCTGATCATAATGATGATGCTCATGCTCAATTGCCCAATGCTGTTGCGATTTGCAGGAGCACCACCTGCAAAGAGCTATATGCGCTGGCCTCATCATTCCGACTCCCGAGGTGTCCGACATACAAGACCAAAATTTCTATGAGAAACTCTATCCCGTTGACTACACGAAACCCCACCAGCTTATTCACATGCAGCGTAAGTATTTTCATGCGCGTCCATACCTGGAGCTCCTGGATGTGTCCCGTGTGCGTGTGTGTAGCATTCACCATGGAACAAGAGCTACCCGATTACGATATGGATTCGGAGGACGAGAAGTGGCTCGATTCGCAGTCGCAGCGCTTCAAGAAGCTGAACGCCGACAAGTTCGAGGAGATGATGGACCGGCTGGAGAAGAGCAGCGAGCAGACGGTGGTCACGCTGCCGGAGGCGAAGGCGCTGCTCAAGGAGGAGGATGATCTCATCGATGCAGTATTTGATTACTGGTTGAATAAACGCTGGACACTGGTACGGCCGACCGACAGCGCATGCTTGCGATTGCATTGCTGATCGTCTTTTTGTTTGTTGTTATAGCAACGCCCACTGCTATTGGCTGTGAAGACAGAGCATCGCGCTGGGCAGGCGGTGAACAATCCGTACATTGCATTCCGCCGGCGCACCGAGAAGATGCAGACGCGCAAGAACCGCAAGAACGACGAGACGTCCTACGAGAAGATGCTCAAGCTGCGGCGCGACCTCGCCGGCACGATCAGCATGCTCGACATGGTGAAGAAGCGCGAGAACGTGAAGCGCGACCTGCTGCGGCTGAAGGTGCAGGTGTTCGAGAAGCGCTACCAGGCGAAGGACTACGCGGGCGCGGTCGCCGCCGAGTTCGCCGCTTCGCAGAAGGCGCCGCGACCCGCGTTCACGCCCATCTTCCAGAACAACTACGCGAACCACGTGTGGAACAATAAGGCGATGATCAAGGACGAGGTGCGTGGTCCTCCATCGTCGCTGCACGCGTGCGTGTGTGCGTGCTTGCTATGGACAGTATTTGTTGCATTGTTGCAGAATCAGCGTAATCCGAAGCGGCCGTACAAGAAGCGCAAGCACAAACCTTCGAGTCACAATCGCGTGTCGCACGCGAACGATGGATTGTCGGTGGGGCCGGCGGGTGGTATGTCCTCCGACGAGGAGACGCTGCCTGTGCCGTCACCCGAGCCGGAGGAACCAGAGGAGGAGGGTGTCTTCGCTTTCCGTCGCAATAAGAACTGCAGCTATCACATGGTAGTGATGGTGGTGGTGGTGGTACATGCGAGCATGGTGTAGCATCTTCTTGTTCTTGCAGCCGTTGTCCAGCCTGGGCGATTGGCCATGGTGCAGCGGCGGCGGCGGTGACAGCCGCTATCGCTACACGCTGACGTCGATCGCGCGCCCGCAGCGCCGGTGCGTCGGATTCGCGCGCCGTCGGCTGGGCCGCGGCGGGCGCGTCATCCTCGATCGGCTGGGTAACGACGTCAACGACTTCTGGCAGACGATGGACTTCACCGTCTACGATTCGCTGGACTACCATCGCCGGCCGGACGCGGTGACCTCGTCGTCGGGTGCGTTGAGTGATGAGTGCGCGTCGCGGACCGATGTGATGAAAGTGGAGCCGTCGCCCGACGTCACGATGCGGACAAGAAACGAGTGTAGTACTAGTACTAGTAATAATCATACGATTAGTGGTGAAGCGATTGTTATCAAAGAGGAGCCCGTCGACACCGTCACGACGACGACGACGACGGCGACGACAACAACGACAACGACGAGCGCGAACCTACCCACCAAAGAGGAGCAGGAGGAGATGCTCGAGATACTGCAGACCGTTCGACGGGAGTGGTGCGTAGCCTGCCTTGGCCCATTCAATGAAGAACGGACTCTCACATGGTGGTTTTTGTTCTTTTCGCAGGTTACATTTTCGTCCGAAAACACCGCCGCCTGAATATCAGGCGCCCTGCCACCTGCTGCCGGCGGATGAACTCTTCGTGCCGACGGCCAACACACCATTCACGCTCGAGCTGCACCCGAATTACGATGAGGGTTCGACGACGCGTGATGTCTTTGGCGTCGATGCGAGCGCGTTCATGAGCGAACCGTTTCTGCTCGACTACGACATCGCCATGGAGGAGGACCCGGTGCCCATCACCGACACGCGGCAGCCTACAACAACGCCCGCAGCGAATCACCACGATCATCTTCATACGCTTATTACCTCATCGCTCGTCGATGACGATGACGTCGACAGCGGCGTGGACGAGGCGACGCGAGTCGGCTGCTCGCGATACACGATCACCGAAAGCGCCGTGTGCCGACCGACGGCGGCGATGGTGTCGCCCGTGCGGCAGAGACAAGATAAACAGTGTAACGTTTCGAGTACCTTCACTAGTCCTAAGTTAATGAATAGTAGTTGCGGTGGTGGTGGTGGAGGTGGTGGGATCGTTGTGAATGAGGTGCGCGCACTGCGTACTCCCGCGCCGACTCCCACGTCCACGACAAACTTGGTGGCCATCGCCGACACGCCGTACGACTCGACGATCAGCAACGCCAACGGCATCGTATCCCAATTCATTGAAGGTGGTGAGTAATCAACTCGAAACAAGAAAAAAGAAGTCTATTATAAAGGTGCAAAAACTTTTTCATTTACAGGTGGCAATAATCGCGTTCGAATGAGCAAGTACGAGTCATTTAATCATCCGTACGCGCGGCCGCCGGTCAGCAATAGCATCACCGGCGGTAGCGGCGGCGGCGGCAATAGCGCGTACCGCAGTCTGCACCATTCGAGCGCGCATGCCGTCACGCTCAATAGTCATAGGTACGTACCTCTTCATTTGCTGCCGTTCATATTCTAACCCGGCCAACAAATCAGTGCCAACAACATTCTGGAGATCCCGATGTCCACGGAGGCGGTCGCCGATGCGGTGACGAAGGGTCATCAGCGCGACGGCGGCGCGGGCGCCACATCGCCCACCGGCAAGGCGAAGACGATCGTCCGAAAGAATCTCGTCATGGAAGTGACGTGATGCCTAAGTGCGCACCGGCGTTGCGTCGGCACAACCTCACGTATCTTCGTCGTCGTGCGTAATGCGCGCGAAGAGAAGCACCGCACGATGGGTTGCCGCTGGGTTGGCAATCGTCCTCCAAAGCGTCGCCATCGCCGCCGCCGTCTGCTTGGTGGAGAACGATTCGGTTTGGTTTCTTGTTTGCATAGGGATACAATAGAGAGCCAGCGAGAAGAATGGGAGAGAAAAAGAGAGAGAGGAAGAGAATACGAATTTTACGCTTACTACATTTTAAATTACATAAAAAAAATTACATAGACTTCTCCTCCGCGCCCGCAAAAATAACAATTATTCGACACGAACACAGAATTTGAATCGGCGCATTATTTTAGTTTGATTTTTATTAACTGGCGCGAGAAAATGAAGGGAATAAAAAAACTACTCATATTAATAGTGAAGTCAGAAGAATTTTTTGCCACAAGTCGATAGGACATGAGAGGATTCTTCTTCAAACATATAGTATTATTGTGTTCATAATGATCGCGTTGTTTAGTTTAGCTCGCCCTTCTGTTTGCCTCATTCAACGCTGGAGAAGAAACCGTTACTTTTATGTCGTTCATCTATTCCACCTCAGAAATATACACATTAGGCTAGAAAGCATTAGATTAATTACAAAGTGGAGAAATGACGGATATTTTCTCGCGAATGAACATATTTGAGATTCGATTGTATCTATTAATTTGTATAAATCACGAAGAAGCGAAAAAAGCACACGAGTGTGTAAACGGTTTAAATGATTTTTTTCAAAGAATTAAATTATCGGAAATTGTTAGCAACATCGGAAATAAGTGATGGCAAGTAGTGCCGTTCTTTTTCTTGCTATAGTAAATAATTCTCTTATTTATTTGAGATATTGAAATTCGCGACTTGTGCGACATGATTTCCTCCTCTTGGATAATGATGAAAGAAATGTAAAACAACATTTACCTAATTAGTCTGTAAGCATAAACGAGGCTGTTAAATATTTTCTAGTAACTTATAAACATACACATACACACACACCCACACACCGAGAACGAGAGGAAAGTAGACTATGTACCAGAAGACCTTCTTTACAAGCTCAATCCCACAACCAGATTTGACACACTGTAAATACACACACGAAATCGAATAAGGAAAATGAAGAAAAGCAAACGCAAGTCTCCCACTGGTTAGGAACGATCGCATTTGGAAAATTTACGACTCATAAATATCTATATAGTTGTTGAATGCAAGATTCGTCAAAGGAAATAATCCCAAATCGTTGAAATAAGAATTTTACCTCTTATAAGTGTCTCGTGATCATCATAGTTATGGATAAATCTATTGAAATAATTTTAAATTAACGAAGAAGAAAATAATGACAGTCGTAATAGTCGCACGCTGCTCCTCCACCCCCCTCAAACAGCCATAATTACTACTACTCAGATTTAACAATCTTTTTCATATTTGCAATTCAATCTATGTGCAAACGAAAAGAAACGTAAGTAATATTTTTGCGCAAATCGCATCCCGAAACGAAAAAAAAAGAAAGAGAAAGATCTAATCTATAATCGATATGGAATTATTTCGAGCGTTCAGTCTGTACATATAGTTGTTAAACATGTATAAAACAAAAGTCGAAAAACCAATGGAAGCAGGCGGATTAAGAAATTACACTTTGCTATTAGCAGAAAATTGTATCATATTAATCGGTAAGCATTGGAGAGGTGTAAAGAGAAAGAGATTTCAATATTTGAAAATCGAACTAACTTTCCATCGGGTACCTAGGATATTTAAATATTAATCAATTTTATCATCTCATGCGCGATCATTTCATCAATTTTCATCCATGTAGGATTGTAAATGTTAAGCGAGGAGAGAACCGATCGATCTATCTAAACAAAAAAAAAGTTAATGGTATATAGCTTAAAACAATGAGAATTAAACCTCACGTGTATGTTTTATAAACAGAAGAAAAGTTGTTAACTTAAACCATCATTTATATTGTTTTGACGAATGACAAATTATGTAGATTTCGAATGATTGTAAACAGAAGTTGAAACATAACGAGAAAAAAGAAGAAGAAAAAAGGCTGTTGTAATTATGTATGTTTTAAAATCTATTCTGCTATTAATTTTGCAATTCTTTGATTGTACTTAAAATCAATTTCGTTTGAGCAAGAAGAAAAATGTAATCATGCAGAGAAGTAAGTGATAGCCAAGGGGATGATTTTTTCAGCCGAGACACGAAGAAAAGACTGATTGTATTTAATATTGCCACACACACACTACTCACACAAAACGCTCTTCGTTTTTTTCCCGAGATGAATATTTCCTTCGTCCCGCACATCTCGTTGGCAAAAACAAAAACGAGAGATAACAAGAAATTTGAATCATCCAAAAAAAAAGGAGAGAAGCGAGAAAAAAAGAATCAATGGTGCAAGCTAAAAACTACTATACTTACTAATTACTACTACAAATTTCGATCAATGTAATAAAACTTAACGCGTAATTTAAATGACAATTAGACTCCCCATTTTTTCTGTAAATGTATACAAGTAATGCATACATAAAACATAAGAAGCGTTCCACGGAAAGCAGAGAAATGATCCAGAAACCAACTATGAAGACTACTATGCAAGAGACAAACAAGTAGCAAACACTGTGAACATTCCTATTTATTTGTATAAATATAGTTAAAAAATTTTTGGTTGAGTTTCCTTTTGGGAAAGAGACATCAACAAAGACGACAATATTACGCTTGTTTCGTTGTTTTGCAAACGGAGAGAAGGAAAAAAATTTAACAAAAATCAAGACGGCGAGGAAGGGTGAATGATTGTACATATAGAATTAAAATCAATGACGATGATAAACGAGTAGAGAAATGTGATTCTTAACTTTTAGTTTGTACTCTTAAGTGTTGTTTACCCCAGCTTCACCAGATTGGTGCTGAGCAAGTCTTTGCGTTCCGAAATTGTTGTTGATTTTTTTTGGATGCAAAGGCACACTACACACACACCTGGGAGATAGATAATAATTTTGCGTTTAATGCTAACACTAGTTAGCAATGCGGCGTTTCAGAGCATCTCTGGAATAATGGTCGCAATCCCACTCGCGCCCTTCACTAATTGAGTTGAGTTGAAAGCTGATTGTGTGTGTGTGTGTGTGAACGGTGTCTTTGTTGATTGATAATTATTGCAATTGCGCACATGTGTGGCACATGATGTACATATGCTTGCCCCGCGCCGCTCCTCTCATACGTTGGTTTCGCATTTCCGATGGGATGCAACAAGTAATCAATTTAAATGATTGGTAAAACAAATAATGATGAATATCGATCGGTGTGTGGATCGAAACAGCCACACAAACGCATACGGAGGTGAGCGGAAGGAATATGTTTCAATGTATATTTGTAAATATGTGATTAGCTACTAAATAATTATGTATGTGTACGAGTCGAGTGATCGGTGAGAGCTCCCGGCTGAGATGGAGCAGAGAGGACTGCGAAATCGAAACAAACCACAAAAAAATGGAAACAAAAGCAAAACACGAAAAATCTTGCGATTTCTTTTTTCCCCGCTCCTATTATTCGCTGTGTTTTCAGAGTCATCAATTAGATGTTTGTTCGTTGTTTTTTTTTGTTGCTTCTTCGCGAGCAGTGTGTTTGGATTTCTAATAAGCGAAGGTCGTTTGGAAGCGGACGCAGACACCGGCAGACGACGACGACGGCGACGGCGCGAGACCTTGTGCAGGCGCCACGAGACACGACTGAATCGCGATTTCAAGTGAATATTATTCTTCGGCGCGCTCGCCAAAAAGCAACGAACCGATTCGGATGCCTGACCTAAGCTACGCCGTTGAGTTGAATTCCATACTTTGTCCTCCCACTCGTCGAATTCCTGCGCATTTATTTCATCTTGGAATTACCTAACTTATATAATGAGCGAATCCACAAAAAATTCAATATCAATGTCATTGTCGCAATGGTCAATTATTATTATCTACCTCTTGAGTTGAGTTTGTTACCAAATCGTACGTGATTATAAGTTCATTTTTACATTGATCTCTTCGCGCGTCATGTCTCGGATTTTTTTTCATCTCGCATGCCGCGTGGTTTTTTTCGTTAGTGGCGCCTGCCGAATTCCAACCTTCTTGTTTCGCCAACTTATTAATTCATCAAAACCGCGACTTAAGCTAAGCTAGGTAACTACCTAGTAGTAGGAAAAGTACAATGCGAAGAAATGCATTTGAATGAGGATTGCTCTGCGTTGCGTGCGTGGGTGTGACGCAACCGCGCATCGTTTTTCTATGACGATCATAATTGCAAAAATAATGACCATCGGCGAATGCGCGCGGGCGCGCGTGGAGAGGAAAAAATTGTATGTGCAGTTCGCCAAGGACGCCGCCGCCGCCGCCGCGCCGGTTGTGTTTAATAGCTGACTACTTTACTGATATTGCAAACTCATGTTAGCGAAATGCAGCAGCAAATTAACCGTCATGTCCGAAAGTTGCATAAGAATCGCATGCGACAAAAGAAAAAAACAACAAAACTCACATAGATTGTAAGCAATATTAAAAATGAATACTTAATTGATTTCAGCGTGACGCGTTATGCGTGCAACGTCCAATGTCATCTTCTTCGTAGTGGTCGTTAAACAAATTAAAAGTCGATTCGAAACCATTACGAATGCAAATGCACGTCCGCAAAATGGTTTGCGACATCGCGCGACGCAGCCGCTTTCCACAATAATGATATCAATCAAAGTGAAAAATGGTGTCGAATGTAATTAAAAATGTCGCAAGTGGTAGTTTTTTGCTATGATACCGAATTGGAAATGGTCGTTGTTTATCAGCGCAGCGCAGCAAACACGAATAATAATTTCGCCGTTTTCGATGATGCTCGTGATGATGATGATGATAGTCTCGTTGCGGCGGCGGCGCACAGGTAATATACCTGTCGTCGCGACGCGGCGCGGGCGCGGGCCAACATTGATAAATACAAGCGGCGCGCGCATTTCGTCGCATTCGCGTTCGTTCGTCATCGCCGCGCGCGTTCAACCGCTAATTGCGAAAGTAAATAAGTTGCTCGACAGAATGAATAAATGTGAACATAAAAAAGATAATAATAAGGAGAGTGCTAAATTTGTTAGGGATTTGAGAGATAGCCTCTCCTAGGCTTTGTCTGTCGTCTTTTTTTCAAATCGAGACATAGCCTGACTGAGGTTAATTCTAAATCCCTAAACTTCATCAACATCTTCAACTTGCATCGATGACCAATATATTGACCCATTATGGATGAGATTCGTCCCGGTACTAAACGCGGGTATGTTACGTCTCTTTAACTTTGTTTGATTTATTGTCATTGGATAGAATTTTATGTATTCACTATTTTTAGCGCAACGCGTCACGGTTTTTTCATTTAATTTTTAATTTAATTCATTGCATATAACAACCTTTTCGGTGTAAAGACAATGTTGCATACATTTGATGCATTATAATGATGCCATGCGATTGCTATTGTCATACATAACTTTTGTAACAAATACACGACTATTGTGTGCGTGGAGGCGGCGGCGGCGGCGGCGGCGCGACGGCCTTGCTGATTGAATGATTTTTCGAAAAATTTCAAATTACCATCATCATCAGAGAGGAGAATCACGTGCTCCTCGAGTACGTACGGTGCGTAGAGGTCGCCCGATTAATTGCAGAATGCGCAAGCGAATGCATTACTGCACACAACGTTTGTATTGTTGCGCAACCGTTTGATAGCCAGCAGCACCCACCGATGAAGGCGTTTGTGGTTGATGGTTGCGTGCGTGACATAACTGTTATTATTCAAATCATATATATATATTCTCAGCAAATTATAGAAATTCAATTGTTCTCTTCTGTTTTAGTTTGTTTGTACTCAACTAGGTGCTTGCTTCGTTCGCTTGCTTCCACGAGCGCATAATTAGATTAGATTTAAATGTATGTTAAATTTGTGAAGAAATAAAAAACCGCTTGCGTCCCAGACACAACAACTTTGACTAGTTTCGAGGCAGCGATTGCACAACACCGTCGGCCGGCGTCCGAACCGGAATCGCATGCAAAATGCGAGAGAGGTGGCTTTTGGAGTTGGTAAAAACTTTATAGAGACACACCTGAGATCTGGGATACGATGCACATGGTTTACGTCTGCGTCCTTGGACGGCTGCTTCCTTCCAAACTGCACTTTTTTTTGGTCACCGGACGAAACGCGACTAATTGCGTCAACACTCTGTCTGGCTGTTTATTCTGAGGAGAAAATCAAATGCAACACAAAACCCAAAAGGAATTTACGCTGGCTGCTGTTTGCCTGATTTGCAGCATTGCAGTACGCACTCACCGATTGTTTTGCTTCCCTCGGAAAGGATTGGATATGGTCTGCTTCCTCATCCTTCAGTGAATTGGGTTTTCTTCAATTCTTTATCGTTTGGTTATACATATTTTGTATAGTGTTGACTTACAACTTACGAATATTACATTGATTAACATGCAGGGGACAAATACGCACAGAGACGTTACACAAAATAAAATGGGAAATAATAACATAATAAAGAATAAGAATAAGTACAGTAGTAAAATAAAATAACATAGAATCGAAGGAAATACAATAAAGACACCCGGCCAAAAGTAAAATGCTTAACGATGAACAAACACTAAATGTAAGACTAAATTAATGTTAATAGTCCTAGTAAAACGTATAAAATTAAGATAACGTCCACTTTCAAACGCAGATTTTGTTGATACAACATTTTCTTATTTTCTTCTTCTTCCTTTTCTTATTTTTCTCATTTCTTTGGGATTCCTTCATCTCTTTTTCAATATGTTTTTCGATTTTCATACTTTTCTCTTCTTATTTTTTCTCATCATAAATCTATGTAATTGGTTAATTACTTCGCAGATCTGAATGAACACATCTTAATTGCTACATATACAATTTCACATACGATTTCACGTAGGTATACATATATACAACTGAATACGATTTATATTTAGCTTAAAATTAGTAACTCGAGTTGTTCGGTCATTGCGAATGCACTCATTTCAAAGGCCGTCGCGATAAAATTACTTAATAACAACCAAAATATCTCCCTTAAAATACAATATGATACATACGGTTAAGATTACATCGCGCGTCATAAAATCACCACAAAATCTATATTGAACCACGCCCACTACGAAATAAATCGAAAATATCGAATGCTAAAATACCCTAAAACATAATTGTACTATGTAGAAATTCAACAATTACTGCTCATTGCAAGCAATGAAAATAGCATGAATTCATGATGGCAGTTGTAGTGTAAAACCTAATGCACCCTCATTTTGTTATAATAATCTATACATAAACACGCGTATGTACAATGATTGCAATTTTACCTTCGTTTGAATAGACATCTCTTAATTCTATACTTTGTGTACCCTTTATAGTCAGTCATCAATAGTGTTCATTTAGAAACGCAAAACGATAATATTCGCCGCACCCAGCACGCGAAACGATTGCACTTGCAGCACAACGGGGGCGTCGGTAGCGGTGGAGTTGGCTGGTTGCGGTTGTGGCGTGGTGGGCACATCGTCACCGGAAGTGACGGCGGCGTCTAGCTACAAAACATCATCGGCCATCAGCAGTGTTGCATCGCCATGGTTGAGCGCCGTGATAAGATCCTCGCCCTGCAGCAGATACTGATTGACGGGCGCGTTCACCTCGTAGTCCTGCTGCGTGAGGTCCAGCAGAGAGGGTATTCCGAGCGCATCCGGATCGAGCAGTGACACGGAGCTCTTGCGCATCAGCGGTGGTCGTTGACGACGAGGTGGTGGCACCGTACAGTCGATACCACCGTCTTCCGGTTTGGTTTTGAACAGGTAGCTGGTGGCGAATGTGGGTGTTGTTAGACGCTTATTACTCGTCGTCGCCGTCGCCGTCGTTTCAGCGAGATCTTTGCCGAGCGCTTCATTCTCGTCCTGCGTGCGAGAAAGACGAGAGAGTTAATTATTACACAAGTTTTGTTAGTTTGATGAAAGGGCTGAGACTCGCGCAAATCAAAATCAAATTACATCTTTATTTCGGCCAACAACAAAAATTCTGTCTTTATAAAAGACATTCGGCTGCGTTTATTATCACAAATAATCAAAAATTCGACAATAAGTTACAATTTGATGGTTGATTTGGGCTAAAAAAAAAATCGGGTAACAAAAGATATAACAATGGCAAAAGATGTGCACCGAGTCTCAACGCTTTCGTCGCGGAGCCAAGCAAATGTATCCGGAACGTATATCGAAACCGCTTACCAATAGATTCATGAGCACACTATCGCTCGGTTGATTGCCATCCGGTTTACCCAACCAATTCTTATTCTTCATACTACCACCGGCACTGCTAGTACTATTGCTTCGACCGGTGGTCATCAAGTGCTGAAGCAGCTCATCGGCAGCTGCCGTTGTCGGAGGTAGTTCGCTTTTAATCCGTTTATTCGTATGATCATACGAAGCATGAATGCGTTTGACGCCATTCCCACCCGTCGAATTGCTGGCCAAAAGACGCTTCAGACAAGGCTGCTGGCATTTGAAACCATCGTCTTCTTGCGGCGCAAAACTGTGCTTGTTCACACTAGCGCTGAGCAATTCGGCGAGTGCGGAAGTGCTTTCGGGTGTTGCCGACGGCGATGACGATGCCGACGCCGAAGACGAGGACGACGACGACGAAGAGATACCGCCACCGTTCCACATCAGATCGTCGGCGTCCATCAGCAGCGGGAGGTCGTCGCCCATTGCCATCGAAATATAAGGCGCTTTCATCACCAGCTCCGGATCGTCTTCCATCGCAAAGCCCATGAACGAAGTCATGTGCTGGTCGTCGTCGCCGAGCGGCGATTCCGCTGGACTACAATCGGAATTCTACGCAGGAATATAACGGTAGAGCATTGATTGCTTTTGGACGCGGGGGAAAGATATAGACAACCTTTAGGATATTGGGCGAAAGAAGTTGCGGCGATGGATCGAATGCGTCGCCGCGAAACGTCATAAACGGATCCTGACGCTGATCGGCGGCGCCGGCGAGCAGCGGACAGAAGCCGGCGTCCTTCAGCAGGAAGTCGTCGAGCAGTATGTCGGTGAGGAAGGGATGCGTCTCCAGCGACACCACATCGCCGGCGACGGGCGCCAAGTGCGTCAGGTCATCCGGTTCGTCTTTCATTACTGCATCAGAAGAACACACGTGGGTGTTCATATGTGTGTGCGTGATTTACAACCAATGCATCAACAAATCGGATCAAATGCCAACGGCCAACGTTTTTTCGGCGAATAAAATGTCAAGGATGCGCGCCTTACGTAATACACGTTAATTCCTTCGACAATTAAAACCAAAACGAGCAATAAATAACACATTGCAAACGCGCATAAATAGAGAAATAAATCGATGCGATGTGCGTGGCGCACGAGCGCACAGAACGCACAGAAATAGAAACGATTTTGATCGACATCCCGACAGCGATAGATCGATTGCGTAATTTCGCCGGCTAAATTTAACGCGATCATTTAATTGCAACGAGCGTAAAAGTCACAACAACAATTTGTGAATCCATTGGCGTTGGCACTGGATGCGATGATCCCCCGATACTCACAGGTGAGACCGGGTTCCTCGTCCGAGAACGTCAGGAAGCCCTTGCTCATCTCTTCGGTGCGCGGCGCGAAGATCTTCGACGTGGCCGTCTGCGGCCGATTGCTGGCGCCGTCGTCAGCGCTTCTTCCGGTGTCGGCGAAAATTCTCGCGGTCACAATCAACGGCTTTGTGATCTCCTCTTCCTCTACTTCCTCTTTCTTCTCGTCCTCCTCCTCCTCCTCCTCCACCAGCACTTCCTCCTTCTGTGGTTCTTCCTCACCCGGACTTGTTGCGTTGTTGGCTATCGGTGATAACGATGGCGGCGGTGTTAATTCAATCGCCGAATACGCAGCAGTGCTCTTCTTCGATTCTAGTTGGAATGCGGCGTAGATCTCTTCTTTGCATTCGACGCCGCTGATTGGATTGGATCGTTATCAAGTCGATCGTTTAACGCCAAACGCGTTGCGGAATGAAATTGTCAAAGTTTGCGCAACCGAAATGAATATTAATTAAGTTGCGCGTGGCGTGTGTGTTTTGTTTTGAATTCAAAATGGAAAAAACAAACTTATAGAAACAAGTTATGTATGCTTGATTTGGATTTGCAGTGCGTGCAATGCGGTGCGCGACTGCGATCGCAATTGCGCGTTGCGCGGCTTCACTCCGCGGCTAGTCGCGATCACGTGATAACGCTGCCGCCGCCGCCGCGCAACAACTCAACACAACCAACCGCGACTTCAATTAAAATTTATTACATACGCCGCCTAAGTTGTTGTACTATGTCACACTATCTAGTATCATGTCGCGCACCCAAACGAAAGCGATTACGTAGTGGCGCGCTTGATTGATAAAAATTGATGCGTTTATGATGAACCCCAAAATTATCTCTTCCGTACCCGCGCGCGCGCGTTGTGTTAATTTCAAAATCAAAGCCGCTAGCATTCTTTGACTGGAGTTGTTTGTTGCATCGCATTATCGTAATGTCCACTCGGAACACGTAAAAGAGTAGAAGAGATGACATAATCCACGCGGGGAGGGGTCAACGGTTTATCTCTCGAAATAATGAATATATTATCAGCGTGTAGCAGCGCGTAAAACAACAAACTGAATAACCCTTTCGGCGAACGAGGTCAGCAGCGTAATACATTTTATTTGATTCGTATTTATATTGCACACTTTTATGCTGCGTTTCCTTCGCAAATTGCAATCGTTTCCAAGGTGCTCAACTGATAATACGCCGTTTATAAATCGATCATAAAACAAACATATAGGGCGTACCCTAAGCAAAAATTAATCGCGCATCACTGTAGCGCTAGCGCTGGCGGCACGTGATTTTTTATCATCGTCGCACTGATGGTATAATTCCGTCAATTATATAATGATTGCAAAAGGCAGGCGAGGCGACAATCACACGCTATGTGTATGACTCGCCAGTTTAACCGTATTAACATTTCAAATACTGATCTAGCATCATCATATCATGAATAAACCATCAAGAAAATGAATTTCAAATAGGTAAGTAACTAAAAAATCCTCATTCAAACCCAATAAAGATTAAATCCAACAATCTTAAAATCAATATCAGCTTAATTGCGTGTATAAAAGTAAATTATAACGTCTGTTATTGAATTGTTGAGTTGGGTATATAATTTAAATAAATTAACGGTGTGTGCACCACATGCAATCTAAGCGAAAAAATGGTCAACAATATACGAGAGACTAATCCTTGAAATATGTTATGTTTTCTATAGTAAATAATTTCATTTTAACGCAAATATATTAAGATTCAAGGAATTTCACCTAAAATTACTTGTGTTTCGTATCGAATGGAATCAATAAACCAGGCATAAACTATTGTGTTTGCTATTTCGGTGCACTTACATAACAATTAGCAATGCGGAACGCGAGTTGTCAGGTATTTATGCAAGGCTCATATCGCGCCACACACGTGATAAACAATAAGTCGACAATTTCATCCCGTAAAAGAAAAGATCAAAAAGAAAATCCTACCTGATCATGAAGTTGACGCACACAACACTTTCGGGTTTCTGCGCCTTGTCGTAGATGAGCGTCGCCTGGGTGAGCACCCACGCATACCCTCCGGTCTTTGCCAGAAAACGATAACGATGTGTTTCGCATTGCCCTTTTGCAAACACTGAAACCACCACAATACAAAGATTAGAGTGGACACCGAGTCAAGATAAGTAATACACTCACGAGCTTTGTAGGCAGTAGAAATGACATTCGCATCGTTGGCGTGATGGTATTCGTAGAGTGATTGCCCGAGAAGATCTTCACCGTCATAGCCAAGAAA
>JARJDR010001659.1:0-39868 GCA_030264135.1 Myllaena sp. GC000078
TTTTATCTCTTCCAACACAGCGGCAGGTGTAATAAAAGAATGCGCTACGCCGGCGAATATTATCCCTCCGTATGTTACACCGATTCACGCCAAAAAACAGAGAAAGGGTATGATCGTTACGCTTATTTTATTGATAGAACTTAAATAAAATGCAATTTGTGATCCTAATAAGGATTCAATTAAAATTCATTGCAAATTCAACTTTAAACAACCACCTTATTGAATTTCGGTGGAAAGTGGAAAGTATGCGGTACGATTGAAGGAAAATTGTTTTCGATTGTAGGTCAACGCCATCCAAATGCAATTTGTCGAATAGGTAGGTGGGTAGGGTATATATTACGTAATGTTTCGATCAAACCCTTCCGCGCCGCCGGCGCCGCTGCCACAAAACACGAAGAACTACAAGTTTATCACTCCGCGGCACGCGTAAATAATGACGTCGCATGCATATTTAATTGCGACACATAAATCAAACTCTTAATCGACGTGAAAATGTGCGTGTGCGCCGCCGCTTTTTCGGGAAATGATTTCACCCTTCGATTGTGCTCCACTCATATTTCTCATTCCCTTAACATGAAAGCCGCCGACCACGGCGAATCGAACGAAAGACGAAAAAAATTTGAATCGGAAAAGGCATTGAATATAAATGACATCATTAAAACGCACTCGATATCTCGATAATTTCGATCGCTTGCGAACAACTAGCCGCGGAACATGACGCACAACGCGAAAAGAACAACGAAAACGAAAACGGCAATCGTGAATTTTACCATTTCACCATTCGGCATGCACAATTAAAGCGCCTAATTAATTTTCGCTTCCATTCAATTTCCGTGCGAAATGATTGAATATTACCGCTGTGATTATTTTACTTTCTAATTGATTAAAGTTTAAAAAGAAAATGAGAAACAAAAAATAAGCATTATTTGGCAAGTATGAATTAAGCAGTTTCCCGCAATTTCCGGATGGAACAACGCTTAGCCGGTACGAGTAAAACACTCTGGCTAAAAGCAAGGCACGCAGATGGTGTCGTGTTTAAAGAGTGTTGTTTATCGCAACAAAACACCCAACGCACCCGCATTGGCAAGTACTCTGTGTACGGATACACATCAAACGTTTGCTGCTGGTAAATTCACATGTCTCGTGTGTGACTACTCTGGTGACCTGACCTACCTCTTCACTAGGCGCTCTAAAACTTATTTTCTTCGCCGGCAGTTTTATTTGGCTATCGGCTACACACCGCCGCGCGCCGTTCGATGTAGATTCAATATCGACAGCGCGGGTAAAGCTCACGGGAAATCTCTGGTCGGAGCGCGCGGAGCCACGATGATAGTAACGAGAAAAAAAACCTATGTGAATACGATTTGCCCGAAAATCTCGCGCAATTACTATTGGATTACCGCTGGTTATTATTAAGAGAAACTGACGCAATACAGCGATCAACTTTAAGCAATCGATATTGCAGCTTGATCGATATATGAACCTCTCCCGAAGAACAACTCCCAATGGGGATGTCCTTCTCTCCTAGCACAAACGTCTAAAACCCTTCTAACCAGAACGCGACGGACGAGTGGGCGATACACACATATGCCGCCGCACTACCGAGA
Organism: Myllaena sp. GC000078; assembly: GCA_030264135.1. Classification (NCBI taxonomy): domain Eukaryota; kingdom Metazoa; phylum Arthropoda; class Insecta; order Coleoptera; family Staphylinidae; genus Myllaena; species Myllaena sp. GC000078. The sequence continues at coordinate 1,608 of JARJDR010001659.1, forward strand.
ATGTTTTATTCAATTTTCACCCATATTCTTCTTCTTCTTCTGCTTCTCCACGAACATCTCCTTCATGTTTTACTTGTCAAGTCGTCGTCGGCGGTATATTGTTTGACGCATGTTGTTTGTTCAGCCTGAACGAGTGTGTTTTCAAGATTTCACAGCTTCTAAATTTATACACGTACTCGTTCGCACAAGAGCGTATGCGTGATGATGAATAAAAAAGCAACGACGAGCGCCCGTGCTCGACACGTGGCCAAGCACTTGAAGGATAATGGAGGGAAGAGAAGGAAGGAGCAAACGGTAAGCTGCTGTAAGTAAAAGTTTGAAAAGTGTTCATTTATCGGAGCAAAATACATCATAATAATGTATGAAAAACATTGCAATTTTAGTGGCCACGCGTTGCAACAACTCTTGCAACTCGCGATGTGTTTTGTGATTGTGTGTTCGCTCGGGGCTGGCTTTTGCGCAAACATGTTGTTTTGCGCGCGGCCCGCAGTGATTTAAGCGTCGACCGCACTAGCACTAGGTACTTTCGGATACAATACAACCGGAAGCAGGGAAGAAAACCGCACGCGGCTGATGCACCATCACGCTGCGAATTCTATTATATCTGCCATAAAATATGGCCTTTTATTTCGAGTGGTGTTGCATTTCATATGCGTTGGTTATTTAAAATACATTGCAGCGCAAAACATACTCGTATATGAATAGTCACCCCCCGCAAAACACAACCCACTCTCAACCACAAGTGTTCATATAAATTGAATTATGTATACAAATTCCAGAGCAATAATGCAAAAACACTGATTGTAAACCAAAAACTATCCAATAAAAAAGAAATGATTCCTATGTATTAAATTACATACCGTAGGTATAATTGAATTGAACAAGATTTTTGAAAATTCAAAGTGCAAAAGGTGAAATGAATGAATGACGGTGGGAAAATTGCGAGGGAGTAAAGCACTGCAACGTGTGTGGGTTCACCTCGAAAGCAGGGGGATCAATGCCAGGCGACATGGATATATGCGTTTCGCATTAGCTCGTTTGCGGTGGTGGGCGGCGGAAGCGGCATTTCATTAACTAAATACTGTAAACGCAAGCGGTGCGGCGGTGGCGGAGTGGCAGCAACGCAGCCGTATACATGTTACGAAATTCGTTAATTATCGGCGCATCGTGGGCATTGAATTGAATTTCGCATAACTCCGCATAATGATGTTCAATTTGTGTCATCGCATTTCACACATTTTGACGCCACCAACAAATTCAACTTGTGTTTTTTTGCATCTATTTTTGGGGCTGTGTTCATGAAACTAATACGTTTGCGGTTCGTGTTTTATAGACCATCGGCCGCGATGTTGATGATGGTCGGTTGTGTTTTATTGTTGTACGTAGCATCGTAAAACCACCGACCACAGCAGCACAGCACAGCGCAGAAGCAAGTAAACATCCATGAAGTGAGTTCGCGGCAGTAAAACGCGCAACTTCGCCCGATGTTTATCGTTGCATTAATAATCGCTTAAAATCTAATTAAACACCTAACGCATGCACGCACGCATGATGTATTTCGTGTAATCACACACACGCGATACGCTTCTCGTTTTTATGAAATCATTAATTTAACAAAGCAGCAAATTCTTTGCAATTGCACAACTTGCAAAACTCCCATCCAAAGACGAACTTCCAACGCGGAGGGAGGGAATTCGTCAAGTATTTGATGTTCTTCTGCCCGCCATGGCCGCCGCGTCGCGGCGCCGGCGGCAGGGTTAAAGTTCGTATATTAACTTTGCGGTTGCACGAGAAAAAGACGCAAAAGGGTTGCTGGCGCTGCCGACGAAAGCTGTGTGCGCAAGAAAAGGTAATGAACTTGCCGCAATGATGATTGAAGGCTATGCATGCACGAAACTTAATTATGATAACATAAAATAATGTTAATACCCGTAATTAAGGGTGCAAACTTTCTAATACAATTATTTGGAAGAAAAACAAATGGAAAAATGTTATTTTTGGACAAAACTAACCTTGTGGCGCGGGTGCGTAATTAAGATATCGCGCCCCCAAAAATAAACCGCTTCTAATTGCCCTCCCGACGCAGATAACTTTAATTGATTGCTAATGAGTTTGACATTGAAAGTATATACGCCTTCTTCTTCTTCTTCTTTTACTTCCGCCTTCCGTTCGCGCATCATTTGAACAAATTTAGATTGCAAGCGTTAATTCTATTTACCGTCTATTAATTATCGCTCCACTTATTACTTTCGGTGGAGCAAATGATTAAATTTCTACACCGCCATGCGCAAAATGCTAAGTAAATTACGAAAACGAAAACGAAAACTATTAGGTAAGTAAAGCTGAGTAAATGAAGAAAGTTCGTGGGGGGTGGGCAAATACTCGTAGCTGATGGCTTGATCGCGCGATCGACAGGCGGCGATTGCGATGCAATGATCGTTTGATGAACACGTCCGTAAAGATGGCGCGGCGAAGAAAAAACAAAACGGATCATTGACTCATAACATTGTGTGTCGACTGGTCGTCGTCGTCGCCGTCGTAGTCGTTCGTTCGTTCGTTCGTTCGTTCGTCCGTCTCACCGTTTATTTATTATTCATCTTAATCGAAAATCGATGCCGCTTGGCGTCCATAGGACGCATTACTTCGTATGGTAGCACAGCGCACAGCGCCCTTTTGCATCAATCGCATGTTGCTCGCCGCCTCAGCCCTTATTTGGCATTTACTTAGCCGCGACATTACCCCAACTCGTGCATGTTTTATATCGTAGTGCATTCGAATCGCAACCATCATCAATGGACGGGAAGGGTTGGGACTAAAAATAGATTAAAGGCGAATTAAACTAATCATCCCCATTCCATCCGTCGCTCGGTGTTGCTTTTTTTAGAAGTTTTACATTAGTAGTAATCTTTCATTCTCGGTTCACGGAAACAATTGCAGCGTTTTGAAAGAGCCACATATACAACGGACACCGAAATTGAATGCGTGATTCGATTGTGATGCGTTGGTTGGTGGATGCGCCTGGCGCGCGCATTGCATTACACGTGCGCCGCGTGAATGTGGCCGGGGCGGAGGCGGGCGGCCGATTGCAAAATCTGCTCGACGACGACGATCCGATGCGCATCGGCGAGCCGGGGCCTCGGCGTCGCGACGTCGAGCGTCGGCGTCGTCGCGCCAGTGCGCCATCCACGGCGCAACGATTCGCATACCGCCGCGCCGCGAACAGCGAACACCCCCGCGTTTTACGCGCGCGATCACGAAATACCGAATCAAAAACTTGGTGCTACTACTAATCTTACAAAATAATAATTCGTCTCATTAATTGTGTAATGAATGTGCATATACAAATATTAGTGATTATTAATAAGTTGATTGGTGGAATCGGACACAAAACCAAAGGTATTTACCAAGTTGCATACATTGATTGATATTTATCAAAGGCTTCGTTAATTGAAGAGCGCACGCCTCGTTGGAAATTGATCGAAATTAAAAGGTCATAAGCCTTCTTTCGCAACCGCCTCCTCCTCGGCATCATGACCTTCCACTTTCAATAAATCATAAAGCAACATGGAATTTTACTTTCTGCAGTCTTCAGGCGCGAAGCGAACATCATAAATTCTACTTTTTTTCTCGCGGGGTATGCGTGTGCGACTCTTTGACATGCGATATCACGTGTAAAAAGTCGGCTAAGCGTTAAAATTCCCGGATTGCAATCGGAAAAAACCCCACCACGCCATACAATGCCGGAGGCGGATAAATATTTGGCGCGATGCAACTGCACAAAAAAACACACAGAAATTCCGCCAGCAATCCATCCACCCACGCAAGTGGATTTGCATAATTTCGTCCTCACTTCCTTTGCCTGCTGCATCCATTGGCATACTTATCAAGTGGTTGGCGACCGCAAAGCCTAATTCGACGAGAGTGCCCTGCTCTCAACCTGCCTGCGCCTGCCTGCTACCTTAGACTCCAATTTGCCAATGAATAGAATCGAATAAAACTTGCAAACTAAATAAGTAATTAATGCGTCGCGTCCCGTCGGTTTAAATTCCGGTCTGAAAAGAAAACGTTTTGCAGTGCAAAACGCGAGAAGCAGAAGAAGAAGAAGAAGTAATTTTAAATTCACATTGCGCATTGAAAATACTTGAAACGCCAAACTCTAGCGAAACTCGTGTTATAGCGACTAATTAATTATTCATCTCGCAGTTGCGCCAGTTTGAATCGTTCCTAATGCAATAATGCGATCTGTGTGTTTTTTTCTCTTCTAGGTGGTACTGCAACGCAACCGCAACGCAAAGTTGAAGTGCTAGTGAATAAGTCACAAAGTGCGTGCGTGTTTCAATAACTAACAGAAATGCCAACGGGAAGCGCGAGTAATTGAATTAAAAGGTACTAACCGCGGCTATTTTCGATGAGGTCGCGCGATGCCAAAAACCGTTTGACGACCCATCGTCGTGGAGAAAAATGTCGGCGCGTTTAATTACGTGCCGTAAATCAAGCGTCAACTGTGCGTGTCGTAAAAGCACGAAAATATTTGTGAAACAAATCAACCAGTGCGGCGTTATTTTCGGTGCTTCAGAATGACTTCCTCATCATCATCATCATCAGCATCATCAGCAGCAACAGCAGCAGCAGGAGAATCATCGCTGGAAGCCGCGGCGAGTGCATTAATTACCACGCGTTTGACGGTCGCGGGAGATGAGTGAAATGCGTCGCCGCCATCGTCGACCGGGATGAACGCGTCCGCGTGCGCCGCGCTGCTCGCTGAAGCCGGCTGGACGCAGCCGGAGCGGCTCGTGTCGCTCGGCATACTCGCACTCATCAACGTGATGGTGATTGTCGGCAACTGCCTGGTGATTGCCGCCGTCTTCTGCTCGTCGAAGCTGCGCTCCGTCACCAATCTCTTCATCGTGTCGCTGGCCGTCGCCGACCTGCTTGTCGGCGTTGCCGTCCTACCGTTTTCGGCGACCTGGGAGATTTTTAAGGTTCGCTTGATTAAATATTTTTTGCCATGTGGATGCAAACAGGTCGTTGGTGTCATGTTGCTATTTAACAGCTTGGAAAAGTTGCAATTACAATGACTAATCTATTAATAATCTTATAAATTTAAATTTGCCGCGGTGTAAGTTTTAATTAATTTTTTCCAAGGTAGCGGAAATGAATTATGAAGTGTAAGCGAAATAATTGTGTCACGTCTTCTCCACCCAACCAAAAGATGATGAAGAATAAGAAGAAGTGGAAGAAGACGCAAATTCCCCACGTAATTATGACATTTCGCGATGAACGCAGAGCAAAAGAATTCCACCGCGCGAATTTAATTTAAATGATAAAAATGTTACCTGCCAGCATCATCATCATCATTCTCGTATTGCGGATGGATTTGTTACACGATTTGCTACTTTGCGCATCAAATAATAAGTTGCAAGAGAAGACAAGGGCGATAAAAAACAAACCATTATTTTATATCTGCTGGTTTTTTTTTTCGCAACGCGCCCGTCGTCATCATCATCGCGTAAAGTTCTCTGCGCCACGCCGCAAGTCGCCAATATATTTCGCCGCTTCTTCTTCGAGTCGAAAAGACCTCCATTCATACACCTGTACGTTTACATACGCTTTGAGGGGAGGAAGAGGATGAATAACTTTTGCGCGCAGAATATGAGTTTTCACGCGGTGGTGGTGGTGGTTGGTGGCTGCGGCCGTTATTAACGCTTCCCGAAACGGGGCGCTACTTAAACGGGTCATTCATATGCGCGACCGACTTGCCTTCATCTTCTCTGGAGAGTAGCCGCCCGTTCCATCGTGAAAACTGGAGGAGTTTCAGTGAGTGCCTTTCTACAGGAGAAGTTTGCCCAACGCCAAGGGGAGGGAAGGTAAAAAGAATAAGAACGGCGTGCAAAGAAGCGAAAAAAAAATTAAATGTATTGCACGTTGCGCGCTATCTATCTCATCCGAGAACTGAAAACTTTGTGCACAATGTACGGAGGCTATTTTTCATAAATTGAATCAAAAATTATCTGACGGGGCCGATGAGTATGAAGTATTGGCAAGTAAATAGGAAGAGACAGGCGGCCTGTTGACCTACATCCTCATCGATGCGCTGATACGACACGACTTTTTAATTTCACTATTTTTGACGTGCGACCCACGACCGCCGACCGTCATCTTCTTTTAAGTTTGATTTTTTATATGGTTTTAAGATTGATGGCGGCAAATCAAATCAATAAACGTTGGCGGGGCGGCGTAATATAAATTTAGCAAATAATCTGTGTTGGCACAGTTGAAGATGCTGTAATGGAATCAGTGTCCGTCAATAGGCGAGGGATATGTGTCCGACGGTCGGACGTTAATGATGCGTGAGATCTGTGTGCCTAAGCTGCCCGGATAGGTTTATTGATGTTTGTTGATTTTATTGATTCCCCGGACGGCAGGCGCCACTCGTAAATATCTACTACGACTACTAAATTAATTCGCTATCATTTCCTATAATTTTCTAGCAAATTTTATTCCACGAATGCAAAAATATGTAAAATTATAAAGTTGCAAAAAGTTTCTGCGTATTTCAATTTCGAGCGAGTGCAGTCGTCGGAAAATGCACATACTTCTCGGCATTCATAAATATTATCCGATGTAGCTGTCCATCGAAATGCACTACGTGTGCGTCGCGGTATTATGCTACTTGCAATTTCCACGCGCAAAAACTCCATCCGGAATGATAATGATTATCAGTGGAAATTTCATTTTCAGATTTGAATTTGAAACGCAGCGGAGTCCTTTGAAATAAATCATTCACATGCGAATAACTATCATATATAATTTCATGCTCATCCGAGTCGAGGAAGGACTCGAGATGATGACGATGATGATAATGCAGATATCAAACGCGCGCGCGCGCGCAAGCCCAGGATGATGTATGAGATCCGCCGCGCAGAAAATCTGCATACTATATGAAACATGCGAAATGCACTTCCGGCTATCACAAAATTCCATATTTCAAACTAAACTCAATATACGCAACAAATCACTTTTTTAAATTAATATTAAGGTTAAGAAATGAAATAGAAAATCAAGTATTAAGTACAACGATGTTTCCTCGCGACGATGCATGATGCGATTGCGACAATTACATCATTCGCCCATTGTCGACACGACACTCTGCAAAATGCCAAGATGAAAATCGGCTATTTCGATTCGGAGAGCAGATTCCATTCCATTCTATTTCGCGCCGAGCATTCCGATCCTTTCCCATCGTGCACACCTCGCTCGGCTTAAATTTAAAGCATAAGCACTTTTCCGACCGACGCCCGATCACTACTCGCAACAATTTCGACCCGAAATTAGACGAAATTACAAAGCGCGCGCACTTCCACTCCACTTGCGATCGTCTTCCACTTCTTCTTCTTCTTCTTCCAACTGCCAACTTCCTACTTGCCCTCCGCCTCCTTAGCGCTCGTTTCCTGCCTGGTATAATTTATTCACGCGTCGTCTAATCACGTTCGGCGATCTTGATTGGAAAGGCCGCCGCCGCAGGCGAATCAAACGATTACGGGTTAAGTTCTGCTTAGCACACTAAAAATACGCCTTGGATGTTATTAAACGACCGCTGTCAGTTGTTACTTACATGCCTGACACGCCGCGTAATTGCGCGTTGCGATTCGGGGAGGAAAAAATCTAATTAACACATGTGTAGGCGCCGCGGCACACGTTTGGCAACGCACCAGGAGCACTTTTAATTAAGAGCCGGCGACAACACTGTCGATCGGTGTAAATAACAAGCCGTTGTCGCGCGAGTACTGTAATAATGATGTCGGCTTTTTATCCCGATCCTTTCCCAAACGTCGAATCGCACAGGATTTTTCCAATTAATTACCGTAATTATTAAGTGTATCTTTTATAATAAAAGTTGGATCAGATTTTTATTTATTTATGGAGAGGGCGGCGCCTTATTTGAAATGCCAAAGTTTATCCCTTTCCGTTACCGTTTCTGGCATTATGTAATTTATGGTTTAATTAACTCGTTTGTAATCCAATAATAAATAAGTGCGCGATTTACACTTTGCTCTGCGTGTGAAATCAACATTTTGAGGGAATTATTTCATTGTTTCGTTTAATATATTGAAGGTAAAAGTTGGTTGAATAGGATTGACATTCACGCGCGCATAAAGTGTAAGTAATAAAATCCAACCATCTAAATGCAAAAATGCGAATGTAAATAATATATTTTTTCTGTCTTTCAAAGCGAAATATACTCGCAAAAAAACACGAATATCAATTCGGTAATACTCTTATTATGTTGCTCGTCTTCATATTTATATGATAATTTTATACGAGTATGCAACGTAAAATAATGTATTATCACTCGGAAAGGCGGCTGGATGGCTACGCTATGAATGCGTAATAAAATGCATGCGAGTCGGCGGCGACAGCAAAAATTCATCACGATGATTAATTATATCAGTAGAAAAACGCGCGAGCGGGGAATGAAAAATATGATAAATTAGTCCATGACTCTACCACCTCTCTATATCAAACTTCCACCTGTTTACAATTATTCTTAATTAATAATGACATTTCGTATTGCTCTTATATCTACCTATTTACATCGTCATCATCAGCTGTATGTAAGTCTTACAATTAGTGGAGCGCATCCGCAGAATAAGCTTGCATGCATTATCCTTCGTTATCGTTGAATTTTAATAATGCGCGCATGGCGTGATTGTGCATTACTTAATTGCACCTTGCATCCTTTTTTGTTGCAGGTGTGGATCTTTGGGCAAGTGTGGTGCAAGATGTGGCTGGCGCTGGACGTGTGGATGTGCACCGCGTCCATTCTCAACCTGTGCGCCATCTCGCTGGACCGCTACGTGGCCGTGACGCGGCCCATCACCTACCCGAGCATCATGTCGCATTCGCGCGCCAAGGCGCTCATCGCCGCGCTCTGGGTGCTCAGCTTCGTCATCTGCTTCCCGCCGCTCGTCGGCCTCAAAAACACCATTGTGAGTGTGGCGCTAATAAACTCTAACTAACTGCCAATCGCGTAATCGGCGATCGGAAATTAATATCGCAGCTATTTGCGTGCCTCCCGTTCCCGTTCCGCGTATTGGTAAACACGGAACGAAATGCATTTCGCATTGGTTTTGCATCAATCAATCACACGCGCGCCCGTTAATGGCATCGTCGCCCGTTCGCCGTTCGCCGGTCGAGACCGCAAAATCAGTTGCATCGAATCGATAATAATCATGTAGTTAATCAGCAATCTAAACTTACAGATCAAAAATACGTACTCGGCGGGGCGGTGGTGGCGATGATTATGCAAACAAAATAACACACAGATTGCGCATTCGGCAATTATCGCCCGGTTCGTAATTAAGAGTCATTTAATTAACGCTTCCTCATCGTTCCAGCGCAGCGCGAGCGAAGCCCCTCAATTCCCTCTTCATATTTTCCAAATCCTCGAACCCCAAACAAGCGCCCTGGTGCCTACTGAAACAGCAGGCAAAACACCGATGTGTTTTCTACACTTCATCACGAATTTCCTCTCCTCATTTCCATTCTCTAATCCGCTGAACACGAAGAACACACGGGTGTTTCAACAAGAAAAACATTATGGAATACCTGTGCTCCTGTGCAAGTGGTTTATTTAAATTTCGTCACAAATTGGAACCGGGGCCGCGTGGACGGGGGAGGATTATGCGGAAATTGGTGGAGAAACCCTAGAAGAAGTTGTGCGGCAATTATAACAGCCGACCGGTTGTTGTTAGTGGGTGGGTGTTGGCGGAGATCAACAATATATAGATGCGTCGCGGTGGCGTTGGCGTGATTGTACTATAAATAAACGGCTCCACTCACGCACTGCTTGTTGTTGATGCTGGGCTGGCGCTCGCAATTAGATCGCTGGCGGCGCGGCAGGCGCGCTCCCTTGATATCAGATCGAACCGTATTGATTTGTAACTGTGCCCCACGCTCACACATCGAGTGCGGCTGCCCCCCTCGATGCCTTGTTTGACTTCTTGTTTATCGTTGCCTTCTCCTCCTCCTCATCCTTTCCAGTACGCTTCGCTTCGTTTGCTTATTAAATAATGCGCTTGTTAAAATCACGACTTTGAGGGCGTTATTCGCTACAAGCAAAATATTAAATTATTGACAATGATTAAAATCATCGATGTTGAATGAAGTTCAAGTGACCAAACATGTAGTTAGTTAGAGTTACCTCAATTTGCCGACAACCACGTTCCACCCCCGCAACTGATTAATAACCTCCCCCCTGCCTCCCGTAATATTCAACTATTGTTTGTCAGCACGCTTCCTTTCCCTCATTCCATTCATCCGTCTCTCCAGAGAGAGAATTCCTACCACTATACATATTCAAATTCCACCCCCCACCATTGGGATAGGTTACAATTCGTTCTGTTTGCGGTGGTGGACACATGTCGTCGGTCGGTCACGCTTACTTAGGTCTCACTTAGCACGGGCGCAACCCACACAATTCACTACACCTCCCCCAACCCCCAAGCGATTCATGTCGTTATTATTATTACATGCGGGTGGGAAATTTATGTGCACGTGCTTTGTTTGTTCTGGTGGTTGCTCCTTCTTGCCCACCTTTGTTTATGCGCCAATTACGAAATCCTCCTTCCACGTCGAGTTGTTTGCTGGTCGCTTTTTGGTTTCGGTTTTACGCGCGGCGCGGCAAACGTAAACAATTGTAAATGGACTGGTAATGGACCGTGTTTCAAATCGACAATTTCGACGTAAATAACCTTTCCCCTTCGTCTTCGCCCAGCCGTAACCCCGCCGCGCCCGCCCACCTCCTACAGCTTCACAGAAATATCTGATTTGCGAAATTAACGTCTTCCGCCCGTGCACAATGAACGCGAGATTCCTTTTGTGCACACGCGTATGCTTAAATAAGACTATGGATATGATGATAATGCTTTATGAAACTGATCTTGGGAGCGCGCGCGCGCGCGCGCGTGCTTGCCTTTGATCTTGCCGGCGGCGGAAGAAAATCTAGTTCGCTCGTAGTTGTCAGAGTCGGAGCGCCATACATGCGAGGGTGTGTAATTACATATTCGACATATCTCTCTAATTCTCTTTACCCATGCACAGAGATTTTCTTCTTGAACTCTACCCTTGGTAAATAATTAATTCGGTAAAGGAGAAGAAGCAGAAGAAGAAGACGATGCAAACGGAGCATGAAACAAGCGCTTAGATTAATAGATTAAATTTTGCTGAAAAAATCACCATTACTGTGACGATTAATTGCGCCTTTTATTTACGCAATTAATGTACCAAGTTCCAAGACTGCGGTTAAACTTTCCATCTAGTTTGCATAAATTAATCGTCGAATGCATGAAATTTGCAGAGCAACTATGACTCGTCTGCCTCATCGTCGTCATCGGCTGCGATGATGATGAGCGGCAACAACACCGACGCGCTCCTCTCCGACGAGGAGGTGCCCTGCGAGTGGCAGTGCGAGCTCACCAACGAGACCGGCTACGTGGTGTACTCGGCGCTCGGCTCCTTCTACATTCCAATGTTTGTGATGCTCTTCTTCTACTGGCGCATCTATAAAGCCGCCGTGCGCACCACGCGCGCCATCAACCAAGGATTTCGCACCACGAAAGGTACCCAAAAAGAACGCACACCACTCCTAGCTCTAGCAAGATGCACGACTAACAATCGTAATCGGGTTACAAGACAAGTCAAGTTAATATAATTCTCGGGCGACCGCAGAGAAAGGGGTTTACAAGGATCGTTAGTCCTTTAAAACCAACGGCTGCACCATGCTGGCGTGTTTGATTAACCCACACGCCAGCCAGGGCGCGGATATGTGTGGTGGAATATATTCAGGTATGCAGCCACTAACTTTATTAGCGCGTATAACTTCGCCGGACCCGAAATCAAACAGCGCAGCGCCTTGTTGGCTTGCATGCATTTGCCGCGCGCGGCCACCGCACAGATGTTAACCGGCTCTAAGGGAAATCCCAAGCCTCCCCTTTTCCTATTCCCTCCCCGCCTGAACGACAGTACGACAGTTGCAGAACGCAAGCTGTAACTGAATTACGCCCCCACGTTCCCGCCAGACTTTACCTGTGCGCACGTCAAGCAAGCAATGGTGTGTTGGGAGATTTGTCACGATAAACTTTTGTCGTTTGTTCCCCGTCCCGCCAACGCGAAAGGCTTTAATTTATTGCACAAGAACTTTCTTTTATTGTCCTTAACAGGGGTGCAAATATATACAGGCAAAGAAGAAGAAGAGATTAAAGGGTAGCAAAGGGTCCGATTTTTGGTTCGCACGCATCAAATTCAATATCGGCTGAGTGTACGCTGCATGAAATTAGAAGTTAAAGAAACTTTTTCCCTCTGTATAAGCGTGAGATGAAAAACCGCAAGAGAGAATGCGGCGGGTGCCAAGTCAAAGTTCATACATTACTTACGCTCATCGAGCCAGTGAACGAGCTGGCATGGTGCGCGATATGAATTTGCATTTCGGAGCATACGTACGAGTACATATAAGACGGGCGCAACCGCAAATTACGAACTCCGATCGTACGGCGCGCGCGCGCGCGGCAAGGCAAAAGTATTCAATTTGCAGTGATGTAATTTATTAGTTTGCAAGCGACGTGTAGAAAGTTGCGCATAACGATGCATATAAGCAAGATGTAAGGCGCCATCGTCACAAGGGGGTGGCACTAATTTTACCACAAAAAAAGAACCCAAAGATGTATTTCGCGTTCAAAGACAAAATACTTCAAGTCCGAAGAAAAGTATCTACATATTGGTTATGAAAGGACTCACCTTAGAAACGACTTTTTGCTTCGTAGATTTCAATTCTGCGTGCTGTTTTCATTTTGATTGTGATCTTCTTGCACCCAGTTTAATTTAACGATTCGATTAATAAACAAATGATTGTACTTGCAGGCACACGCGGTCTGGGCAACCGTTTCGACGAACAACGCCTCACATTGCGCATCCATCGCGGACGCGGTTCTTCCACCCGCCAGCAATACGGCTCGCCGCACAGCAACGGCAGCAACAGCACAACCACCACAACAGGCAGCGCATCCCCATCGCCACGTGGCAAGCACGAGCGCGTGAAAATCAGCGTGAGCTATCCCTCCAGCGAGAACCTCTCACCGGCGCCTTCGCCCAACCTCCTCTCCGTGACGCCCTCGTCCCCAACCAGCAGCGCCAGCTACGCGGTGCACTATAGCGTCAACGGTAAAGACTCAACCACCACCCGGCGTGAAACCCATCTACGTGTCACCCCTCGCCTGAGCGCCCATCGTCGCTGCTCCCGTCGGTCATCCTCTTGCGATAGCAACGACCGCCTGCCAACACCCACTCGCTCACCATCGCCGTCCATCTGCGAGGATGGCGTCGTACTCACCGGCGTCGGCGGTAACAAACCCAAAATGATCTCTAAGCGCATGGGCAAGCGTAACATCAAGGCGCAAGTGAAGCGCTTCCGCATGGAAACGAAGGCGGCCAAGACTCTGGGTATTATCGTCGGAGGGTTTATCTGCTGCTGGTTGCCTTTCTTTACCGTCTACTTGCTGCGCGCTTTTTGCGAGGACTGTGTGCCGCCGCTGCTCTTCTCCATCCTCTTCTGGCTGGGGTATTGCAATTCAGCGATCAACCCTCTTATCTATGCGCTGTTCTCCAAGGACTTCCGGTTCGCGTTCAAGCGCATTATTTGCAAGTGCTTCTGCAAGAATCGCGATGCGCCGACGTCGAGGCGGGGTTCGGATGGGTCGCAGCTGGCGGGCAGGCAGTTTCGTTCGGCGAGCTACAATCTGCAGACGCATGGAGGTGGTGGTGGCGGTGGGGCTCTGACCGGGTGCGGAGGTGGTCGGGATGGTGGTGAAGGGCGAGGTGGTGGTTGCAGCGGTGGAAGGAATAACTCCTTGGGCGACGATAGCGATCCGGGCGGCGATCCAAGCGATTCGCGGTGACGACGGCGGAAGCAATGCACGGACAAGGACCAGGGCGCCGTGCTGATGAAGGTGGCGATGTGTCTGTACGGCTGACGCACGCGGTGCGCGCCGGATGCGCATGGCCGACGCGCCGAGTGTGCGATGTGATATAATCGGAGTGCGCGACGCCGACGCGACGCCTTGAAAGAAAACGATAAATCAATGGCCACACAGAGACACAAAAGGGCAAAAGGTAGGCTATATATTTTACGGTCATTTTTGCGTTGACTTATTTGGAGAGGGAAAAGATTAACGACTTATTATTAACGGTTAAGTCAAGTAGGCGCTAATCGGCGCGTTTAGCTAGAAGATGATGATAACAAGCAGCATGAAAAACATGTGGTGGGCGACTATACGTAGCTTTTGATGTTTAAACTTATCAAACGCACAAACTTCACAATCTTCCATCCATGCGCGCTGCACAATAATACAAATCATCATCATCAAACTAACTACCTAAGCAGGACCCGTTTTGCGTTACGATCTATTCCATGTTAATGGGCGCTCGGAGGAGAAAGGGGGTGGAAGTGCAAAGCTAAATCTAAATTACTAATACGGGCGAGAACAAAACACAGGGTAAAACACGTGCACAACACCCATTGGGGGGGATGGTGTAAAGTTATTCAATAAATAAAACATCCCCATTCTGGTGGGTTGGGTGTGGTGTGGTGTGTGCGGATTTAACGACTGTCCTCGTAATTGCGGACGTGGGTCATTTACGACTTTTGCTTAACTTAACTCCAAAAACCGCGCAGCAATCTACCTACCTATATTTTATTCGAGCTACGCACTGAGTGTTTGGCTGATGATCTCAAGCGCATTCTTGGTTTTCGACTCATCCAACTAAACTCTAATTGAAGGCTGTGCCATTTAGCCAAATAAAACATTTATCGCTATAGGCTAATAGCTGTTATACAACGTTAGCTTAAGTAACTGAAACTCAAACTCAAAACCTTCATTGGATATGTATTAAGTTTAAAGAAGCATACTAGCTGCAAGAAAAGAGACTTTATCAATGTTTAAATTTATACATGCCTAAAGTAAGTCTATATGGATACGTACCCAGTACGTAAATTGGTACTTAACGTAACCGAAGTGTAAGAAAGATATATTTATGCAAAAGGATATATAAGTAAATTAATTAGGGTTTTAAGCTTAATGGTAAGTGTATCCGATCTGAATGTCTCTCACACGCGCAGGACACCCTGTAAATAATTGTTATGTGTTAGCGTTTAACGTTTGGCGAGGAGGTAATTAATGAAATCTGTACATACATACACGTGCTACGTTGATGTTATTACTGCTGGCGCAAAGTAATGAAATTTGATGAAAACTTTATGGATGCTCAATGCGCTGAAATTTGATTATTATCGCCTGCTGCAGGACCTGTAAAAATACTCTGATATTATTATTCCAGTGAATGTTAGTCTTTGTCAATTAATTCTGTTTTGATTGCCGGCGCAAAAAAATATGAATGTTGAAAGCTATCTTTATGAAATCTTTGTAAACTGTACATACATTGTACACATCCGGGGATATACCTATATAATTATACAAAGAACAAATCAATGAATGTATAAATAAATGTTATAAATAATATACTTTGCTTGATTTCTGCCATTCGGTGCCACTCATAATTGAACGAAATGAAATCTATATTGCCCGGCGGAAGAAGAAGATGAAGAAGAAAAGAGGCGCCGACGATGTAATCACATGACGGGCGAGGTTTAATTGCATCAGCGACACTCTTCTCTTTAGGCCTACCCCGCGTTAAAAGTCTCGCTTTCCGGCGTCAGCATCATTAACTAATGAGCGCCGTCTGTAAATTAATAATATCTTCATCAATACCTTATTCTATTTCTTTGGAGCCCGTTCGTCGACATTCTTCAATATTTTTTGGGTTAACTCACAGTTTTCACACGGCGACTAAATAAACTGCATAGTCAGCCTGATATTTGCGTATCGGGATTCTGGCGCACGTCTCATCCGGTGATGGCGGACGACCACCGAGGGGGGGTTGTATTGAGTCACGCAGTGTGCCCGCGCCCGCCTCGTGGCAATTGCGTTGAATTGACGAAAGTGCCCGCTGAATACCGAATGCGGTACAATAAAAATCCAAAAACTTATTCGCCGCATGCCGCATAAAAGTATAAAGTGATGTGCGGCCTGTCTCTAATCGCATTGAATACCCTCGCCGTCGAGTGTCGTTCCCCAGACGGATGAAAAACTACCCTGTGCTGCAATAACATCTGTAATCATACACAACACGACACGACGTCAACAACACCAACAACAGCAGAAGAATGGGTGGATGGATATGTCTGGAGAAGCAATGCTCCAGCGAATATTTTATACCGACGCGGCGGCGATGGTGACCCCGCAGGAAGAAGAAGAAGAAGACAAGCGTAATCTGTTGAGAGATAAATCCGACGAAATGAACTCCCTTCCGAAAGGGAGCAATCAGGCTGGAAGAGAAGTGATTGATCACGCGTTCGACGTGGGTGGGATGCTGCTGCCGCTGCTGTTGCAGGTGCGATAAAACGGAAAATTAGCAGAGCACCGGAAGGATTCCTTCGTTGTTTCCGCGCGCCCGAAAATAACACACATATAAAAGGTAGTTGGTGAAATACTCGTTGAATTGGATTTGGAGCACTAATTAATTACTTCGGCAGGTGAGTGTATGTAAGTAAGTAAGTAGTACCGATTGCAATTCGTAGTCATCTGTATTCATCAACCGTGAAGATTGAAGATACATTTCGCATAATATTCATCGTCATCGTCAAAGTTGCGTGGAAAGTTGCCAGTCGTCGGCAATTGTCGCCTCGTTACACCATTGTCACACCGATAATTCGATAAGCCGCGAGTGCGCGCGCGGACAAGAAATTTCAATTCCGCACCATGCGGTGAAGGAAAAAGAAAAACTCCCTTTTTTTTCTTCGGCGTTGTTGCTTTTATTCCCACTTCGGGGCCGCGAGTGCGAATAGACAGACAGACATATTCCACCGCAATCAATACTCGATGCGAGCGATGCGAAAATAGAAAAGTTCGGCTGAATGAAAACCATCGAAACAATCGCATCGCAATAAATAAATGTATCATCTGCCCCCGTCTGTAACCGTCGGCGAACAGGAGAAATGGATATTGATAAAGATATCAGCGATAAAAGATGTGATTATTGGGATTTGGAATTTCATTAACACATAAATATACAAAGAATAAGAAATTGATTGGCAATTGATAGAATTTATTAAGTAAGTACAATTGGCTGCCTAGCGCAAAATGAATCAGCTACAAGACAGGTCAGTATTAAGCCTAATCATTACAAAATATCAATGGGGAAGGTTAGTCGCAGCAACCCGGAAGCCATTCACATCATCAGCAACGTAATGCACCGTCTGCAGAATCCCATTCGCATCAATATAAGAATAACCACCACGTGTCACACCATCGATGCCTTTTTCTTCCTGCTTGGAGCTCAACGGACTGATATACCCGTAGGAATAATGCCCCCAGCCATCCTGCGCGTGGTACTGCGACTGATGGGCACCGATCAACGGGTGGTAGACAAAGGGTTGCGCCACCACCGTGGGGTAGTGGTAATGCAGCGGACTCAGATGAATAGCAGCTGCGGCATCTCGCGCTTTAACGTTTTCCACATGCGCCAAATGCTCAGCACGTGCCTTAATCACTTCCGGAAGGTCCTGAACTGGTTGCGGTAACTGGACAGTCAATTGATGCGCAGCTTGCACAGCAGCTAAATGCTCGGCACGTGCACGTGCGACTTCCGGTAGGTCCTGCTGGACAAAGTGGATGTTTTGCGCGTGTGCCGCCTTGATAGCAACGTAGTCGTGGAGATGCTGCGCTTTGGCAATGGCAACGTCCGGGAGGTCCTGCGGCAGGTTGCTGGCTGCCACTCGGAAGCCATGGACGGCGTCCGCAATATAGCTAACGGACTGCAGGTGGCCATCGGCGTCAATGTAAGAATAACCGCCCTGTGTAACCCCATCGGCGGTCTTTGTTTCCGTTTTGCTTGCTGTTGGCGTGGCGTAGCCGTATGAATACTGACCGAGTACGTCCTGCGCGTGGTACTGCGAGAGCACCGGATGTGAGTCCTCGCGGATGCCAATGGTCACGCCATGCGGATGCAGGACGTGTGCGTGGAGGGTTGTTACCCCAAACTAATCAATCAAGCCATAATCTTATTCTGGTCTTTTTAGGTAAATGAATGAATTAAGTAAGTTTACTTACAAGTAGCACGATGATTGCGAACATGCTGGCGTCGGTCGGGCGGCAGGAATGCAGCGCGTGTGTCGTCGCCGATGACCTCCAAGTATCATTTATAGCATTGCCGGCCCCGCCTTTACCTCATGGCACGGCGTGCGCAGAGAGAACAACAGATCTCCTCCGCATCCAAAAAGCATTGAATCATAATCTAATACAATTCATAACATTCGATTTGATTAGCATAATGGTATAGATTTGTCATCCATTTGATTGGAAGCTGCGAACTCATCTTGCGGCGTCGGCGACGGCGGCGTGTGGCGTGTGGGAAACGGGAAGAGCTTGCAAGGTAAGAATAAGTACGTGCGGCGGACGGCCTTGGCAGCATCAGTTCCGCTTCTTGCGCTCGCAGCGAGAGCGAAAACGAGAGCGCAACATGTACGCGCTTAAGCTTATGCGTGCCACTCGTAAGATTAGATCGAATTAAGTGTAACGAAAACGAACGTGGAAGTGCCAGGCCAATAGACAAGTTTGAGTTCACTTCACTTTCTACACTCTGCATCTTTTCTTCGTCTTGTGCGTAATATATAATTACGCTTCGAATTATTCTACGATCGGCAATTAGTTAATGAATGTTGAATTTACATATCCAAGTTTAGTTTAGTTTAATATTACTTATGAGTGAATATTGTCATTTGGAACTTTCTCACTTCCGGATTTTTATTACACGAGATAATGATTTATGGTGTAGTAGTCGGTGCCCCAAAGGCAAATTTTCCAATTAATAAGATCGTAATAGTTCAGTGGGCTTCCGGCCGGTTTAGCAGACGCAACATTTAAGTTTGTTTTAAAGTTCATTCAGGCATGCAATTATTTTTAAATTTGATCAAAATAAAGAATCTATGTCGGGAGACATAAGTATGAACGATTGCGTAGGTAAACTTGAACAGGAAGAACTATTAATTCCTAGTCGTGGATAGAAAGATTAGGCAAATGTATAGCATGCAATACTTAAGTATTTCGTTCGTTTATCTGAAGTATGCACTCGAGAAGAAAACGCGAGCGCTCGTTTCGTATTCGAAAAAACTGCGTATGGACAAAATTCCAACAAGAATACAAATTGTTTCAATTCTAATTTCATAGTTTCCTTATTTTATTAGTAAAAAATAAGATTGTATAAATTTGGCAATTTCCATCCAACTTGGAGTATAAAACTTCCACATTTAAAATTAGATGCAAAGAAATAGAGTACTCGCCGACAAACAATCAGTATGGCAATGCAAATTCAGCGTCGGCGTTCGTTCGTACGCGTCGTACTTGATCGTACTTGATATTCGCGTTGTCGAGCACTTGTCATTACGCAATAACGACATTATTTCGAAGTCGAGAGCGCGCCGCAAAATACACACACATCGGAATCCATTAAAATCCAACAGCAGCGCAGCTCCAGACGCACAGCCTCTCCTTCGTAACAACACTGCGGATATACTCCGTATCCAGCGATTCGATTCGCGCCGCGCGTGAGAAAATCGAATACTACACATTTTCTGCACTCGCGATAATCAAAATTTATTGTAAATTCAACTTTAGCACCTCACTAAATTCCTGCAGGTATTTATCTAGCTAAAAATACATGCCTAGTATGTAGATTGCAATAAGTAATTAAATTCAACAAAGATGCGGCTTGGATAAATCTCGTTCCGCTACGGCTCGCTCGGCTCAACGAACCGTGCGGATTATGTATCCAACACCTCAGCGAAATTACCTACATTCCATCATATCTATAGCAATCTACCTATTATATATCGCTGAATGCATGCCATGCATTAGGATGCAACAAGATGCGCACTACATCATCGCCTGGGTAGCTGGGTACTAAACGACACCGGTGCGGCGAAGGCCCTATTCAGCCGGTATTGCATATTTACATGCCATTAGCATGGCGTGCAGATAATTTCGTTCATCTTCCGATTACGCTCGCGCCGTGCATTCGACGCATTCATCCATGCGTGAATTAGTTCGTTAGCGAATGACAATAAACACCTCCGCGCACATATACAATTACCACGCGCGCGGGATAATAGCAATAATAACAATATAGTGTAACGAGGTTAATATGCATTACTAATAAGTTTAATGAGTCCATTGAATGGACGCTAATCGTTATGAGGTGTCAAGTGAGCAGTGAATTTTGTTGACAAAGCCATCAATTGTACTAAAGAATACCTTACTTATTCTTACGTAATAAATAATAAAATTTACTTTTTAGTTTGGTGAAATTTATATTAATTGTCGTTTTGCGTGCGTAGACCATGCTCTACGTAACGCACGCATTTCTTGTAGTTTTGTAATAGAAAAATTGAGGAAATTCGTTGCATTAATTGATAGTTTTCTAATTTCGCGAATTTACGCATTATTGAACGACCATTCGCATTGTGAAATGTTTTATTCCGATTTCGTAAAAAAAAACGCATTGTAATCCAAATATTATTAAACAATACGATAAATAATATATTATTATGGGCGTTGGAAAGTTGCAGGTTTGGTAGGTATGTAGTCTATGTCTATGCATTTGCATTCTTTTGCAACAATGCCGAGTGCAAATTAATTAAATCGGAAATCGGCCCACGAAAGCATCGCATCGAATCCAATAAATATGCAATCACTATCTGATGCGTGTCGCAATCGTGCATGTCAAAGTGCAACTGACCTACAAAACGTGCTGCATTTCTGCAATTTCTTTCCCAAACCACTCTTGATTAATGACAGACACATTTTCAGCGATTAATAATTTATGTCAAGGAAAGTTTGCGTACCGTTTCTATTTCAGCTTACATAATCGCCGGTAGTTTGCGATTCGACATAGCAGAGCAAATATCGGGCCGTACCGGACTTGGTGGGCGGCTAGAGATGATCGCTCGTGCGTGACAGGCCGAGTCCGACTCCAAAGCAAGCATCGATTTTTCTCTACATATTCATTTATTCGATCACTCGTTGAACAACAACAAGTCATGGGTTACATATACATATTGCGTGTGCGCAACAATGTTACTTATTACTTTTTTTCTCGGATTTTCTAATACTCTTTCTTACACAATAGCAATAGAAACACAAACAAACAAACAAAGTATAGATGTTATGAGATTATAAAGAATTACGTTATATATTTATATTAGAACCGTTTTGCAGCGGATGCGCGCGGCTATTCGAGAATTTCGAAAACTCCGCGTGTCCGCCGCACGCAAAACGGCACAGCAGTCGAAAGTTCCGGTCATCTTCAGATCACAATCATGCTTTCTTTCTTCCCTCGCCTCTCTTTCTGTTCAAGGGTGTTCAGTGATGGTTGAGATGCGCTTTGGCAGCGGCGTGGGCGGCAAAGTGCGCGGCTTTCGCATGCGCCACCTCGGGTGTGTCATGGACGGGAAGAGGAGCATAGCCATAGCCATGCCCGTACCCGCCGGCATACCCATGGTGGACGGGGTGGATGGAGTTCCTCGCGGCGGCTTCATGGAAGGCGTGGAAGTGCGCAGCCTTGGCGTGCTCCACCTCGGCGGTGTCCAGCGGATGACCGTGGTGATCGTATTTCGGGATCCAGTGTTCGTAGTGATGACCATAGACGGGAGCATGCACCTGATGAGTGGAGTACCCATGCGCGGGTGCATGATGAGCGGCTAGGTGAGCAGCACGCGCATGTTGCACGGCCAACGGTTCTACAGGCACACCGTGGTGGGTGAGATGGACTGGTGCGTAAAGACCACGACGACGACGATAATGATGGCCAGCTGGTTGCTCATGGTACTGCTGCTGCTGATGATGGTGGGGTTCTTCCGGTTGGTGCGGTGCGGTTGCGGCGAGTGCCTTGGAGAACTCGGCGAAATGATGGTGCTTGGCCTGCTCGACTTCCGGGGTGTCTAGCGGAGTGCCGTCGTGCCCGATGGACGGTTGGACGTGAGAGGTCTCATAGGCTGGCGGTGGTTTTGGGCCGTAATGATGCGCGGATGGGGCTGCGACTGCAGGTGAGTGATGGACGGGTGCCGGGGCGGCGTGGTGATGGTGGATGGGTGCCGGCGCTGGGGCGTGATGCGCGTGGAAGGCGTAACCATGACCATGGTGGGCAGGTTGCGGAGCTGCATGATGGTGGTTGTTGTATTCTTCGTGCGCTTGCGGCTCGATGGCGTGGTATCCGGGACGCGCGGCGGCTTCGGCGAGCGCCGAAAGGTGCGCACTGCGCGCGTGCTGCACTTCGGGTGTCTCCACGGGAACGCCGTTATGGATCACCGGTACGTGGTGTGGACCCTTGTAGCCCAATGACTCATGGTGACCACCATGTCCACCGCCATGACCCCATTGGGCATTCACCGCCAGCACGACGCAGGAAAGCAGGACCTACGCAAAACGCAATGATTAAACACTTTCACAAGGCACACTATGAAATGTGTGGTTTACCAGAACTTTCATGGTTGGTTTACTTGAGACGTTGCAACCTCCTAGTTGGAGCTAGGACTGTTGTGTTCGACTGTGAGTCCATTTCGGCCGAAGAAAGCTATTTATAGTGCCGAATTGCCGCGGTCCCTTTCACTCCACCTTCCACTACTTCTTCGTTCGGCGCGTCGGCGTTCGGCGGCTCTTCGCATACACTTCATACACTACCAATTTCATGTCTTACATACTATATATTCATATAACTTATACGAGTAGCATATACGAGTAGCTAGGTTGTTTTTTCCTTCTTCTTCAATTTCGTTACGTTATGTTAGATTTCGTATAGAAAACAATTAACAGGCGGGCGGCCCTCGCCGCCCGAAGAGGGCATCATATTATCGGAAGTAGAGCACAACGCACACGACGGCAGCGGCGGCGGCGCCAATTGCCTCATTAATAAAAGCCAACCGGCCGCGGCTATCGACGGTTACGATTCGAATTATGGGTACCGCTCATAGCGTCATCCGTCCGTGACCGCGCACACTCGCATGTAAATTGTTTTTGACGAAATTTTTTTTCTACATTCTTTTCCTTCACGCGCGCCGCGCGCGTAATACAAGACTAATTTAACGTGTGGATTATCCTGCCGTCTGTAATTACGTATGTTGGAGTGATATACAGGATATTCTTGTCATTTGTTACAAATTCGAACCAGAAACATATTTCTATTAGTCTTCTACCAACGGTGATATTTCAAAGAATTTAAAATTTTTGTGCATTTTAGTTTCAAAAATTTAGTTTCCTGTATAGATTGAACATAGCTACATAGATTTAATTTGATAATACCAATGTACTTATTTATTTATATTAAACAATAGGGAATGATTTTGGTTAGTTTTGAATTCGGCACGTTCACATTTGCAAAACCAACACCATTTATAATAAGTAATTGTGATTCTGAGTTGGGTTTGAATTTTGATTGTGTGCGTATTAATTTCGTGATACAATTATTCTATTTTCGACCGTCTATTAAAATTAATGTAGTGTGGAAATAACCGAAAATAATGAATGATTGTCATAACAACAAACTATTTGAAAAGTTGTGCGAAACGATCGCCATCATCATCATCATCACCATCGACTTTCTTGTGATGCAACCGTTGGCAAACGCCCCGCATACGCAGTCGCAAACGTTAAACGCGTATTTCTCCAATTTCCATTACAATTTACAATTCACAATTACATCGCTAACTGCAAGAGCTGCCCGGTTCGCGGCACGGCTACCGAAGTTATATATGTTATCATTGCGTGCATGCACATTCTGCATCATTACCTTCCCGGCTGCATAGATGTGTGGTGCATGCTTCACTTGCGCCGCGTGTAATATATTGTTCGCCGTTTTCTTCGCATGCATATTATATAAAAGCGTCCGGCAATTGGGATTCCAAATAGGTACCCGGTCGGTTGGTCGACTGCCGCAGCGGCCCGATATTTATAGGTCGATTCACTTTTAATTGATATCCGAGATTCTAGTGTAGTGTAGTATTCCGACACGCTTGAACGAGTTGTCGTGTTGCTTACTATAAGTCGCCAAACCCACACAGGAGGTACCCATTACATCACCATCATTTCACGCCAATGAATACCAATAATCAAGGCTTTATTTTAACATTTTTAGGGATTTTCTGCATTATTTACATTTACTATAATTTTGATCGAATATCGAATGGTTTCGGCGGTGAGGATTTAATTAATAGTAATGGCCATAGCCGTAGGCAGAGTAGGGAGAAGCAGCGTACGAGTACGGGTGCACACCATAAGCGGCCGAGTAACCGTAGGGATGGTAGGCAGCGGCGCTGTAGGCCAACGGGCTGGTGTAGGCGGTGTGCGCGAAGGGCGCACCGACAATACCGCGCTTGTGGAGGTGGTGCACGTAGTGACCATCACGGGCGAGCACCTCAGCGTGAGCGGCAAAGTGCGCCGTCTTGGCAGCGACCACTTCCGGGGTCTCAGCGATGCCGACATGATGAGCAGCGACAACCGGGGCAGCGTAGTGATGACCGTAGTGATGGGCGTAGGCGAGCGGAGCGTGGTGGGCAACAACAGCGACATCACCGTTGCGGGCGTGGGCTTCAACCTTGTGCGCGAGATGGGCAGCGCGTGCGTGCTGGACCTCAGGGGTGTCGATCGGGACGCCATTGGGGCCGATCACGGGCAGATGCTGCGCACCCGGGTAGTAACCGTAGTGGTGGGCGGCGTAGGCATATGGGGCGGCGACGTAGCCAGCCGAGGCAACAGCCAAGGCGCAAGCGAGAACAATCTGAAGAAGTATCAGTTAAATATAAGTTGAAGCAGTGTTTAGGTAGGTTTGCAGTGGACTTACCATGAATTTCATGTTGATTTTTGGATTTGTCGGCTCGGTTAACCTCCTGAATTTAGGACTGTTATGAGACTGATGCTGATTGCGAAGAGTGGCTGCGTATTTATACTCAGCCGAAAAATTCGTCAAGTGCAAGGTTCCTTTCTCTCTTTGCCGTTTGTCGGAAAAAATTCTTCAGGGTCAGCCTCCCAGTGTAGGAAGACATTTGGTAGTATTTGCATACTACTACTACGTCGAATTGGACCGATTTCAATGACTCCGGATCTTGTTTTACTTCTTTGTCAACTTATAAGTAATCTAGTTTAAGTAATCAAATCTAGTAGGTATTATATTAATCAGTTAAAGGCGTTCTTGAAACCGGTGTTGGTTGTTTTTGGCAAATTCTTCCTCTTCAGGGTTAAACATACTTTTTGGGTGTGTGTAGCACGCATGAAATGCCAATCACATACATATTAACTTCCTATTGATTCCAATGCTCAACGAGTGAGTGAGTGAGTGAGTGCGTATGAAAACAATGTCAATACGAGTGAATTAATGACCCATACAATTCACACAATTCATAACTAGCTAAATTTACGTATTGAGCAATGCGCTTAACATAGGCATAGTAACCTTACTTCTTACATATAGTCTTACCGAGAATTGCAATTGGATCACTGATACAATTTGCATTCATGATTACAGAGTGAGTGCCACACACGCACTGCCTTTTGCATCCGCTGTACGTCATGTGGGCAGTACGTAATGATAATCCAAGGGGTAATTTACATGATCAGTAATCAATCAAGCGCTTGCTTAGGTGTCGTGATGATAGGTAGGTAATCAAAGTAATTACTAAGAAATTAATTAATAATACACTCCTAGACGGTAACTTTGTAGTGTGTAGTAGGATCGATGAAAATTTTCCAACAATTTATTTTGCGGTAAAAAGAAACTTTATTGCGGAATCTACATATTCATTGGTGAGATTGCGAGGCGCCGAAGCCGGAGATTGGGAGCGGTGTTGGCGGATTAAAAGTTTGCGATGCGGCGATCCGGCGAGCGACGGTGGTGAGTGAGCAGATTAAATTTAATTTTTTCTTGCAGCCCGACAGCCGAGAACTTTCCGGCGTTTTATGCATAATATGCGGTACTGCAATAATTGTATGTACGATATTGCCGGAGGAACGAACGAACGCTCGTTGATTGCAAGGTTAACGGGCATGGGCGCGCATTAAGTAATTCTCGCCGCGGCGCCGGCGATCGAATGCGATGCGATACAACGCGCTGACGCTAATGGACGGGTATTAATTTCCTGGTTGCCGCCTCATCTCTGCATCTGCGCAAATACCGCTTTGTCATCGATATGTTTTGCCAGCTCTTCCGATTGATTCAATGTAGTAAATAAAAACTATTAACATAAGCATAAGTAATATTAAGCTAGGTAATCAGATAAATATGTTTTTTTAAGATTTTATTTCTTTACACATTTTACACACACATCTAGTTGGTAGTGAACATTGGAAATTCTTAATTTAAACAGCCTGAAAATCTATCTGTGTTTTTTTGCGTTTATGATGAGCACAATCGGTTATTTAGTGTGTTCTTTGTTGTTACTTAGTAGTAATGGGCATAAGGGGCGGAGTAGGCGTAGGGATGACCGGCATAGCTGTATCCATGCGCATAGCTGCTGGCAACCACCGGGGAGTGAGCACCATACGCATACGCACCGTAGTACGGGGAAGCGTAAGCGGCGCTGTACGGGGCAGCATATGCCAACGGGGAGGCGTACACTCCACGCTTAGCCAGATGATGGTAAGCAACATGACCGGTGCGGGCGAGGGCTTCAGCATGGGCGGCGAAATGGTTGGACTTGGCGGCAACCACCTCGGGGGTCTCTAGCGGCACACCGTTCACCGACGTCGGGTGGGTGAAGGTGGTCGGGTAAGCCTGGTGGTGGTGGGCGGCGTAGGCGACGGGAGCATGAGCAACGACCGGGGCGTGGGCGACCACCGGGGCAACCAGAGCAACATCACCATTGCGGGCATGAACTTCAACCTTGTGAGCGAGGTGAGCAGCGCGTGCGTGCTGGACCTCAGGGGTGTCGATCGGGACCCCATTGGGGCCGATCACGGGGAGGTGCTGGGCACCAGCGGCGTACACCACCGGAGCGACCGGAGCGACAAAGCCAGCCGATACGGCGGCCAATGCGCAAGCGAAGACAATCTGCAGTTCAAAAAGGTTTTCGTTAATTTCATTGCTTAGATGCGAATGAAGAGATTTACTCACCAAGAATTTCATGTTGGTGTGTGGAATTGGTGTTAACCTCCTTCGTTTGAGATAGGACTGTTAAGACTATGCCGTGTTGCGCAAAAGCGATTTGCTTATATACCCCGAGCCGAAAAACTCGAAATACGCGATTCGCGATACATGAAGGTCTCCGCACACCGGGGCCCCGGCCATTGAACACGATTGGCGATTCCGCATATTCGCGAAGAACTTGTCAGGGTTAACATTCACAACCACACAGGAAGACGTTTCGTTTGTGTACCTATATTAATTTTTGTCTTAACCACTGTGGCTTTGTACTGGTTCAATCAAGATTGTTTTTGCTGATACGATTACCAACGCTTCGTTCGTTCGGGCGACATAATGATAGCAGTTGGTATTGATATTGCATTACGGTAGGAAAAGAATGCTTTAATTACATGCCATGCATGACTTCCTTGCGAGGCAATTCGGTATAGTAAGAATAAGAATATGATCATGCTTAAGACAAAAGTTTATTTATAATTTCAATATTAAACATAAATAAAATATTATTAATTTTTTTTTCGCTCATGAATTGACTTTTTTCTTGTTTGTTTTTGTCAGTTGTATGTAAGTATTCAAATGTCAAGATTCAAGTTCACGATGTGTTTGGTAATAGGTAATAATCGGTGGAATTAAAAATTCGGGCGTTGGCCAAGCTTACGCACACATTCGTCTTAAAAATAGCAACAAAAAAAAACTAGGTATTTCATGAGTAGATATATTCACATTCAAACATTTATACAGATATTTATTACACTCGGATGTTGATAGAAAAAAAACACTGAAGGTCTCCGGCTTCATTATGAAAATTGTGAATATCAAATCCATTTGATTCAGTATAGTATTGGTAGTTAATAATTTTTTTTGTATGTTGAATACATTTCGCACGATATTATTAATAGTTACCATTTGTGAGTAGATTTTTTCTAACATTAGATTAACATAATAGGCGTTGTTCAACTTTAAATAAGTACGTTTATTAATGGAGATACTTAAAACTTAAGTAATTGGAAGCGTAATTTGTTAATTTTTGATTTTTATTGTATTTTTTTTTATTTACATACATTTACATACATATTTGTATAAGTATATTGAAAGTAACAATTCGGATAGAATTACACTAAATGATATTGGTTTAAAACTGACTTAGAACAGAGAAATCCGGTGGCTGGCTGATGGAAAATTAATAATAATGGGAGTAAGCCGAATACGGGTAGGCGGAATAACCATACGGGTACGCCGAATAACCGTAGCCGTACGCGGGCGTGCTGTAGGCCAGCGGGGCGGCAAACACACCACGCTTGTGCAGATGGTGGTAGGTGAGATGACCGGTGCGGGAAAGGGCCTCAGCGTGGGCGGCGAAATGGTTGGTCTTGGCGGCAACCACCTCGGGGGTCTCCAGCGGCACACCGTTGACGGAAGTCGGGTGGGTCAGGGTGGTCGGGTAGGCCTGGTGGTGGTGGTGGTGGGCGGCGTAAGCGAGGGGAGCGGCGTGGGCAGCGTAGGCGTGGTGATGAGCCACAACCGGAGCGGCAACGGCGTGATGGGCAACAACGGGGGCGACGGCGTGATGGGCGACCACCGGGGCAACAGCGTGATGGGCGACCACAGCATAATCACCATTGCGGGCATGGGCCTCAACCTTGTGGGCAAGGTGGGCAGCGCGCGCGTGCTGCACCTCAGGGGTATCAATCGGCACACCATTAGGGCCGATCACGGGGAGGTGCTGGGCACCATGGTAGTAATCATGGTGGTGGGCGGCGTAAGCCAGGGGTGCGTATGGGGCGACAAAGCCAGCCGAGGCAACCGCCAAGGCGCAGGCGAAGACAACCTAAAATAAGTAATTAAATAATATTAATTAGTAATTAAATAATTAGAAATAGTCTTGTTTTGAGACTTACCAAGAATTTCATGATGAATTAATCTGTTGTGTTTAGCTACCTCCTGAGTAAGGACTGTGACTATGATTCGGTCATGCAGCAACGGTGCTTTTATACCCGCCGAAATTTTGCCTGAAACCTTTCACTAGTGCACTTCAAACATTTCAAGTTCACATGTGTTAAGTTTTTGGGGCGTCGGCACTTTGCATGCAGTGCAAAAAGCAAAAATTGCATGTGCGAAAAAAACTTGTTTCTTATGCTATTACCAAGATCATTTCTTGTTCCGATTTTTGATAAATATCAAGGTCATCTTCATCTACGCATACGATCCAGTTACATACTCATTAAAAAAGTGTTTTAAGCAAATTATAGCAGGAAGACAAAAAATCGAGACTGAAAGTAAAATTCAGCATAAATATAGGAAAAAACTTTTATTTGGGTAGTGGTAGTAATTTATTTGCCAAATAGTTACAT
This sequence comes from Myllaena sp. GC000078, assembly GCA_030264135.1. NCBI lineage: Eukaryota > Metazoa > Arthropoda > Insecta > Coleoptera > Staphylinidae > Myllaena > Myllaena sp. GC000078. The sequence continues at coordinate 31,250 of JARJDR010001659.1, forward strand.
TAAACGCTTATAATTTAAATACAAAATCATTAAATAAAGTGTTTAAATCAAATTATAGCAGAAAAAGAAAAAAATTGGGACTGAAAGTAAAATTTAGCAAAAATATAGGAAAAAAGGTAGTTTATCTTTAATTGTGTAGTGGTAGTAATTTATTTGCCAAATTGTGATATTTACACGGTTTAATTTGCCGACATAACCTTTAGAGTAACAAATAAGTAACTTATTACCGACATGATCTTTAATTTAGTAAACGAGCGTGCTGATTCGCGCAGTTTAATCTCCAGTAGTAATGCGTAACAACACTATCGCAAACGCCCATTCGAAACGATTATGCATTTCGATTGCCATCATAAACATGTACATACATAAATTCATGCAATGGATATCGTTTTATATTTGTACTAGATCGGTATGCGACTTTATTGTTGCGCACCTCGAGGCGATTGTAATGCAAATGACAGTTCCATGCCCGGGACAAATTGCAAACGACCCAACCAATAAAATGAGGTAATAACTAACAAATCAAATAGGTGCATAAATTCAATTTCAATTTATAGTTTAGGTTTCAATTTAAATTATTTAATTTATTCGTCGACGATTTTTTTACATTTTTTTACATCAAACATGAAACAAGAGCTTAATATAAGTGGGGAAGATTTGGCTGACAGTTGGGGAATGTTTAAACTACAACGAAACAAGCTCCCTAGTAGTAATGACCATAGTAATGACCATCGTCGTGGTGGGCGTGGTGGGCGCCATAGGCATACGGGTAGGCACCATACGCGTACGGGTACGCGCCATAAGCGGCGGCAACAACCGGATGTGCGAGGTAATCGCCATTGCGGGCGTGCGCTTCGGCCTTATGCGCGAGATGGGCAGCGCGCGCATGCTGAACCTCAGGGGTATCAATCGGCACACCATTGGGACCGATCACGGGCAGATGCTGGGGACCAGCGTATCCATGGGCGACGTATGCAAGAGGCGCAGCGACAATTCCGCGCTTGTGCAGGTGGTGCACGTAATGACCATCACGAGCGAGCACCTCAGCATGGGCGGCAAAGTGCGCCGCCTTGGCAGCGACCACTTCCGGGGTCTCAGCGATGCCGACATGGTGCGCAGCGACCACCGGGGCAGCGTAGTGATGACCATAGGGATGAGCATAGGCGAGCGGTGCATGGTGGGCAACCACAGCATAATCACCATTGCGAGCGTGGGCTTCGGCTTTGTGAGCGAGATGTGCAGCGCGTGCGTGCTGAACCTCAGGGGTGTCGATCGGAACGCCATTGGGGCCGATCACTGGCAGATGCTGGGGGCCAGCATAGTAACCGTAGTGGTGGTCGGCGTAAGCCAACGGAGCCGCGACGTACCCAGCCGAGGCAACAGCCAAGGCACAAGCGAAGACCACCTGTAAGAGTCAAACCACCACATAAAAAAGTACTTGTTAAAACCAAGATTTAATTACTTACGAAGAATTTCATTGTAGTAGGTATTCCTTTTTTCTTAACCTCCTTGCGAAAGGACTGTTAGAAGACTGTGCTTGGCGGTTTGAAATTGGGCGGCTTTTATACGCGCGATTTTTTCCCCAGCGCACAGAAAATCCCCCAAGGTTCCTTTCACCGAAAAAAATCCGGCGACATTTTCTAGACACGCCAAACACACATCAGTAAACACCAACAGCCACACCGTTGCGTTGTTGCTCAATGCTCGACAGCAAGGATAACTTTTTGGGTGGGTAATTGATCATTGATCAAACCACGAACAAGGATTCGCGCATAACAATTATCCGCTCCGTTAGTCTTTCTTTATGGATTCGTTAATCATATGGATCTACATCGTTCTTAAGTCTTACTTACTTACTTACTTTTCATATGCCATGGTGTGCAATAGATAAAAACAAGAAATTCGATTAAACCACTACTAGCATACCTTCAACTGCAAGAACAAGAAGCATACTGTTTTGTGGCGATTATAATTATTAGGCCATTCAATTCGCCTTCGTTTTGTATTCTAATCAGCCGCTTGCTGCTGCTGGTGCTGCTGCTTGGCTGCTGCGATTGCATAATACACAAATATGTAGCCTATATATTTCGCGTTCCGGTTCATTTGCGCTAAAACGAAACAAGAACTCACTCGACCACTAGGCCCGACCACGCACGCATCATAGAATTTCACATTTTCAATTCAAATCCAATCGATTACTACTCCTATACGTATAGTGGAAAAGGGTTAAATTTGAATATTCTTCATGAAATGTTAGTCCGCGCCATATAAGCAACGCATCAAGGCTTCGCATAACTTATTTCTGGTATTCATAACATCTCTTTACACACATTTGAGCACACAATACACAATGGAATTCCAGTAGGTTCATATTGGTATTGTTCTACTTCCTACGGTGTTCAACGTTAACGTTAAACGCTTGTATTGCTATTATTATAGATTAAATCGGTATTAATATCATCATCATCACAATAAATGTTTTGTAGTAAATAATAATAAATTTATTACAAATTGTAATTGCAATGAAATCATTACACGCGTGTTAAAACTGATTTGCATTTGACGACATATTCATATTCATGATTCATATCAATTGCATGTGCGCTTAAATAAATGATTAAAATGCAACAAATGGATGGTAATTAGTATCTGAGCGTCCTTTCAAGTATTTTAATGATTTAACTGTATCAAAACCTTGAAATTCTGATCTTGAAATAATTATTAAGTATTTTTCAAACATTTATTGATAAAATATTACATTCTTCTCTTATATACAAAAATTGTTAGATTAGAATAAGATAGATTAGATTTGCGAACAGCGCTCCTTAAAGACGGTGCTCTCTCTTTCAACTTTTTTTGTCATTTTCTTATCTGCAAATTGTACATTAAGCGCAAAGCGACAGGAGCGCGCATTCGTCTTCGGCATCTTCAGCATCTTGAGCGCAGTCTAATAGTGATGACCGCGTGCGGCAGCGTGGGCGGCAAAATGCGCCGCTTTGGCGTGCGCCACCTCGGGCGTATCGTGCGGCGCACCATTCGGGTACCCATACCCATGAGCATATCCTCCAGCGTATCCATGGTGCGCTCCATGCACTCCATTCAACGCGGCAGCTTCATGATAGGCATGGAAATGCGCCTCCTTGGCGTGCGCCACCTCGGGTGTATCCAGCGGACGGCCATCATGATCCAAACCCTGGAAGCCATGATGATGGTAACCATGCGCATACACAGCTGGCGCATAATAATGACCACCATCATCACCACCGTGATGGTGACCATGTCCAGCGGCGGCTAGAGCAGCGAAATGTGCGGCACGTGCATGTTGTACTTCGGGTGTATCCACTGGAACACCGTGCGGACCAATCACCGGCACGTGGATGGCGCCATGGTACACACCACCACCATGATGCGCCCACGGAGCGTAGCTACGGCGCTTGCGGTAGTGCGCCGGTCCATGATGGTAAGCGGCACGCGAGAGGGCTTCCGAGAATGCGGAGAAATGGTGTGCTTTGGCGGCGGCGACTTCGGGTGTGTCTAATGGTACACCATCATGCGTGACTTTGGCGACGCCATGGGTGGTTTCGTAAGCGGGTGGGCCGTGGTAGCGCTGCTCGTGGTAGTGACCATCGTCATGGTGTGCCACCGCTTGGTGGTGGTATTGTCCGTCATCGCCGTGGTGACCGTTCCATTGACCATGATCATCACCGCCGTGGTAAGGTCCGGCGTGGGCGGATGCCTGGCCGAGGGCAGCGAGATGGGCGGCGCGTGCATGCTGTACTTCGGGTGTATCCACTGGAACGCCATGCGGGCCGATTACGGGCACGTGGTAAGCGCCATGGTAACCGGCGTGGTGTGCCGGCGCCCAATCGGCGACGGTTAGCGCTAACGCGCATGAAAACAGTACCTGTAAGGATTTATTACCGTAATTACTAACATCGTCTACGCACATGTTCTACAGAATCCTTTCAATCTTCAACTTTTTTTAAATTTTAAAAGCGGCTTGGTTTTTGACTCGCGTTGTACTCACCAGAACCTTCATGATGTGCGTTTGTGAAGTAAACCTCCTGGCCAAACGAGACTGTAATCAACGTTTCAACCTAGGACTGTTCGATTGCTGCCTGCGGACTGCGATATCTTCGGCAACCACCGCACGGTTTTATTTATACGATTCCCCTCTTGGTGCATTTGCGGCGCGCCGCACCGGCAAGTGCGTACGTACGCAGACTATAGCTATTGCAGCGCATTGCGCGCACACATTGCAAATTGCATTACAAGAGGCGGGCGGCGCCGGGCCGGGTGGCGGCAAGGTTTGTGCCTTTCACTGCCAATAATGCGCCGTTAAGGGGAGAGCCGTCCCGGATTATTCTCCCGACGCAAACCAGGTACGATTACTGTTACATACCCAAACGTATAAGTATTTGATTACCTATTGCCTATCATATTCCACCCAGTTCTCAGTTGCTTCCTATTTAGCCACTCGTAACCGTATCGATCGTGTAACATCAACGATTCGCTTATGATTTATTAGATATAAATAATTCAAAAACTTTGCCGATACATACCTTCAATGCACATCATTTGCATGCGACATTCCTCTGCGACACACCATATATTCTAATTATGAATATTAGTCGGGCGTTAATTTTTGCAGCGACCTTTAGTTTAGCAATCCTATTGTTTTCGATTCGATTAAGTTTTTTTAGTTTTTTTTGCAGCGCATCGGAATGTGATGATTGTCGTCAATCATCGGCAATGAAGCGTGAAAAATAGACGGATAATAAGCGGCTAATAATTAGGAAACGCGTGCGGCGTGGCCATTGCGTTGTTGTGCGGCCGGCCGTCTTTTGCGCAACCGAATAATTGGTTTGCGCATTGTTACGCTCGGCGCGCGCGCTAACATATCACACTCAACGCGACACCCACTAATACTCGATCGGCTACAATTTCATGTTGCTCTTGCGGTGTGTTGTCTGCTTGGTTTTCAATTGCATACTTGATTATGTGATGATCATTGGTTTCTCAATTGATAAATAATTCGCATTGCTAAAAAAAAATCATTGCGAAATTGGTCCGAGTCGTGGATTAAGTAAACGGATGCATGAAAAGCTAGAATTTTTAGAAAACATGTAAATTACACCTGTTTCGAATATAATATATTTAATAATCGATTGGTTCACACTACAAGAATTGTTCACGCACCAGTGCAACAAAGCGTATGGTATTTGTTTACTGCATCGAAAATTAGAAACGAAAATAATTACGAATTTAAAAGAAACAACTTTGATATTAGTAATTATTACGGAGTAGAGGAGGTGTTTCTCAAGATTGTATAATCCTTAATTTTTGCACCGAGTGTAATTTATGCATTATTATTACATTTGAGAAGAAATTTGCGATTACGTACTATGTACTAGGTATGTAGTAGGTAGGTATATGTTGGGACAGATCGAATCGCATTGTTGTAGCCATTTATTAATTAGAAACGTTGTAATTAAATCAATTTAGTAACCATTACGTTATAGGTACTAACCCCAACGTTGGTATTTACTTTTGTAAGATTTATTTATGGTTTTATTGAACCCATTACATTGCTTTTCGACACTCAATCAGCGGGCGAACAATTAGCGTCCTTAAACAATTCCACAAACACATTACGTCTTGCACATTTCGCAAGAAACGGCGTCTATCGATCACGTACGCTTTGGAGATATAGTTCAGGATGTCGATTACCATATTTAGCTCATTAAAATCCATGATAATTAATGTGACGACGGTAGGCAGGCGACGGCGACGCCCTCGCCGTTGCTTTCGCTTGTTGCACTATAAGGCAAATATATCGAAATCAATTAGGCATTACCGCTGGAGCCGCGAGGATCGTTAGCATTCCGATCGGAGTCAAAGTGCACATGTTCCAATCACGTTCAATATCAATTCGACCAATCGGTACGTACCGCCCCGCTGAGGAGATTTTTCGCTGACATTTCCCAGGCTCAAGGATATGCTGATTATGGCAATATGAAGAACGATAAACGTGGATTTTTATGGACTTGCATAAAATGCGTAACACTTGCTCGACGCTCGACGCCGACTTCAACGCAGACGTCTTAACGATCAATCGGAAGGGGGAAAAGTTTAATCAGAGGCGGGCATCGGGACGGACGAACGGGCACCACTGCATTTGCATAGTAAATGAAGCTGGTCTCCAAACGATGGATATATGCCATCGCGCTCGCTTTTATCACCTATATCCATGCAGCAAGCAAAGCAGACAAGCAAGCAAGCAAGCAGCGTGCATTCGGCATTCATTAGCGGATTTGATTTGAAAACGGCGGCGTGCAGCGTATTACACAATACGTTATCGCTATCGCAAAATACCTAATGAAATCGACTTAAAACACTCTAACCGTAACCCATATACGAGATACGATACGGAAAACGTCGCCGCCGAAGCATTTCAATACGATGTACTATTAGACAAATATAGTAGTAAGCTAAGCACACGCTTGCAAAAAGTTTAATTAAACGGATGCCTATGCTCATGAACGTAATAGTAAATCTCACGCTCGCACACATGTGTGTGAGAACGGAGGATAAGAAGCGCGGCGCGCTCAGGAACACAAGAACAGTAAGTATAACTAACTATTACATCAGTCGCAGTCGATTTAGCACCGCTGTGTTGGCTGTTATCGCTCGCATTTCATGTGCGACACTAAAAATGCGCGCACATTTTATTATTCTTTGACGAGATTTATTTATGTCCTCCGCCGGGAGCACGGGTAGGTGACATTAAAGATCATTAAACAGCATGTATTAATAAAACACGTAAGAATATTGTTTTATTACTGTTGATAGTCCATCCATCGATTTTCATCATTCATTTCATGTAATTGGATTAGCTCGAATCGCACGATTGTGTTTTGTATGTAGGCATGACTTAAATATGACGCCCGAGAAGAAACAAACACGACAAGGCCGTTCGTTGTTGTCCAGGCTTGCTGTATCGCGCTGACCTTCGTGCGTTTCGTGAAATTAAAATTCCTCGGCGCGGCGCAAAAATCGCGCTCCGTGTTCTTTCAAAATATCGGTTCCGGGCGTTTAACGCATTTTTATCGCTTCGTTTAACATATTTCGCGATTTGGAATGCGGCGCCGAAAGCGAAATCGATCAAAAATCAATCGCACTTACAATCAGAACAATAACTAGAAAAAAATGAGTAAGTAATAATAACCAGTCGCATAAGAAACTAGCAGCCGCGCCGCCAGCATTGCTTATCAGAGCGGCGAATTCGTGTGAGGGGCCTTAAATAATAAGCATACGCACGTAATCGAAAATTACGGTGGGACAAAAAAACGGCCATCGATTACACAATCGATCGAACTACGATTTGAACTGGCGGAGTAATAATTAAAACGCGCTAATCTGATAGGCATCGACTGCATGCATGCGCACGATGTTGGTTGGCACACAAACACACGGTTTGCGGTGAAATAAAAATTATTACAAAATTCATTTCGTTTTGTTTCGTCGATACAAATATTGGGTAGGTGGTTCGGTGGGTATGTGTATGCAATGGATTGGAAATGGAGCAGGCGCGCGCGCGCGAGCGCTGGCAGACAGACATTTCGGTAGCTAGCGAACCATGGCGGGCACGTGAAAAATGAATTCGTTGCAAAATCAATAAAACACTATATGATACAATGCACTTTCCTAATGCGCTTTCGCACACACACACACTTTAGCAGTATTCAAACAGGCGCATTACACATTCAATTCAATTGCAATATATTTGCGAATTGCTCTTTTATATCGGCGAATATTTGTATCGGTCGCAAAGTTAAACTGAAAACCGTGCCATTTATATGTGTATCAAGGAAATTCAATGGTAATCAATATGTAAAACCGAACGCAGCAGATAGGTAATGATTACTGGTATTTTATTTATAGCAAATATTTTATTATGCTATCCAAATAGTAAATACATAGGAGTACCCAATAGTTTCCAAGATTCGGCCGCTACTAATTTGTTTATTCGCTTGTTTTCAGTGATTGTTCCAGCGTTGTTGTGGCAGGTTTTATTCAGTTTTATTTACACCAGTTTTATTTTGCCCAGTCGTCGTTTTTCATGAAAGAACATCGCGTGGTTGTGTTTAGCTTTCTGCTCGAAAAAAAGCATTCAGGTGAAGTGAGGTAAGATTGCAAACGGGGCAAGATCGATATTGAGCAATTTTATCCCAATTGTTCATAATTTTTTAAAATCTATGGTGTAGAATGTAGTACTGTTTTGATACGAAGCAAACAAACAAGGTGCCTTTCATTCACAAGCAGATTTCTTCGTTTTGCATGCTTTGCAAAAGACGACTACCTATGAACTACATACTTAAGTTAGACATGGCTTATTGTTAGAATGTGCACTGAAATTATTGGTTATAATCTCGATTTTTGAGCTAAATTTTGGTATGTATAAAGAAAAATAGTTGTACTTTATGCTCAAGAAAGAAATTCTTTTGAATATTAGATATTTTATAAGAAATCCATTGGTGCGATCATACCTACTATTTAGAGGTTGCCGGGCATGATCGCAACGTTATGGTGAGCCTATGCGGCAGCCGTCGCTCGTAC
>JARJDR010001661.1:0-13817 GCA_030264135.1 Myllaena sp. GC000078
GAGTGAAAACTCGGTCGACAACCGGAAATGCATGGACGTGTGTCGGAGATGAGGGAGGCATATTTAAATATTAATTAAGCGCAAGCGTTAATTATGCAGCGTTGTATTTTTTCAAGAAAGAGGTTGGGTGTCCTTATTCTTGATTAGCCTTGATTAGCGTGACAGCGGTGGCAACTGCCGCGCGACTAATTAAGCGTCTTATTTCCACGCGCGTGATCCACTTAAGTCGAGCGCGACCAAGGCAGTGTTTTGCAGCGCTGGGTTTATCAACTAATCGCTTGGCGAGTGAGAAGGGATTCGCCCACATATTTAACACACACACACACTCGCGCGTGCTCCAGGGGTTGTTATAAACGTTCGATATAAGAGAATGGGGGTGGTTGCTTGTTATTGTTGTAGCTCATCTATTCAGAGGGTTTTAATTAAATTTTACGCGGGCGATTGGAATCGATCGTGCGGATTAGTTTGCAGACATGCTCATCGCTTTAATGTTAATTATTAAATGGCAGCGGGCGATTTTATCCTTTGGAAAATTTTAAGTGGGATTTTTCGGGGAAGTTAACGCCCTTTTTTTGTGAACCGAGCGACAATCGTTTCCGCATGCCTGCATAGTTGGTGGTGGGGGCGTGAGGAAGGAACTTTTCGACACGTAAATTGAAGTTCTCTGTAGCGTAATAATAAAGTGAAAAGTGGGAAAGTTTTCGCCCATGCTCAGTTCGGAAGCTTAAGACTTTATCATGGAGTCAACTCCCCCGAAATATTGTGTATTTATTATTATTATTAACTTGACGAAAGCGAATCTTAGATTATTATATACAACGTATAAAATCGTCAAATGTTGGTGCACTGTTTCGATAATAACAAAAATTTAACACAAATCAATTTTAAGCGAAAGAGATAGATTGGAATGGTGAATTATATGAGTCATGTGGCATGATCATGATAAGCGTTACAAATGTCAATGTTGAAAACTGATATGCGGGCTTTGGGGAGGCGCAGAGGGAGATGGGGGTGAGAGCGATTGTTAAAACAGTCACGAATGGTCGCATTGTTCATTTAGTTTCGCGGCGCGACGGTCGTCGCGTCGTTGGCTCGCTGGGGAGTTTTGTCGCAGATGTGATTCGGCTACGCCATATTCGGCATGATTTTTCTCTCGGCAAACTTTTGGTTGTGATTCGGTTTATTGAAATATTTCCTACCAAATTGTCACGAAACCAACCCAGTGATGAATCAAATCATAACATAATCTTTTCCTTATAACTTTCAGCAATAAATTATTTATTTTTCCTGTAGTTTTAAACAATTATCTAAATAATTAAACTTGTCATCCATTTCAATCCCTTTACGCATTCGTATAGCTAATAAACAATTGATGGTCAGCTTTCAACATTAAAGAATTAACAATGCAATTTGCATAGCAAATCAACTATTTTATTAGCCGATTGATGATAAGATATTAAACATTTATTGGCACTATACTCGTAACGAGTAGACTATGGCAAGTGTAAACGTAGAAATTTCGTTTTAACCATCAATTGTAAAAGCATCAATTTTCGGACAAGCAATTAAACTTTGCTAATCACAAATAAATTCGCTGTTAACCGGCTGGTTGGCCGGTGGTGGTAGACGGCGGCAAATTCAACAACTTTGGTTCATTCAGCCGTCTCCGAACTTTGTAATGCTACGACTAATTAATGCAGGGCGCCACGCGTTTTCCTCTTTTCTATTCGACTCTCCTTATGCGTGAAGTACTGCGTGTTGCGATAAAACAAAACCCGCACTGTTAGTAATATGTATTTTTGCGTGACGCAAGCAGAAATTCGAGGGCATAAAAGAGCCCAAGAAGAAAACCGTTCGCTGCGGTGCGAAATACAAATGTATGTCAGCGCGCGCTCTGACCAAGGCGCGAGGCGCGCACACATTGACCGATATTTCTTATCAGCGGGTGGCTATCCGATCTGCTAAAAATATCCCCCCCAAGCGCCAGCGCCAGCGCGTTGTCGTTTATTCGGAATGCTATATCTTTTGCGTTTTGTTACCTTTTCGCCCTCAAGACGGGGCGCGCGGTGATTGCCACTCGACCAAGCAAACGTTCTTTTGATATCTTACCAATCAATAGGATTTAATAAACAAATTTTTGTTGAGTTGCTTGGAAACGAAGCATCATAATCATAAATCGAGACCTTTTATGAAAAAGTAAATTAAAATTACTAACGTGATTTTAATTTAAATTTCAAACTTTATCTAATCACATAATCACGGGCGTTAATTAAATGTCAACTCCATGTATGTTGGGAAACAATAGAAAGTGCATGGGTCACGCTCATATCGTTGGCTTTCGTATATTTGAAAAAAAATTCCATCACATTTGTCAAGTTTATAATCTGCAGAGAGTGATTGTTACAAAATGAATCATAAAACGATTTTCGAATAGGCTGCCAAAAGCAAACCATGCGTAATTTACGAGTGGAGTGCGCGGGCGGTAAGGTTTTTTACGATTGCGCGAACGATTAAAAATGCGTGTCTGATGGCTGGCAGGAATGAAATGGCCGTAAACGCAGAATCGCTGATTAGTGGCGAACGACGCTGTTTACGAATGTAGCTCGGCTGCTTTGCGACGCGAATCTTGAATCGCACGTCGCAATTTGTGTCGTTTGCTGCTGTGTGAGTGGGTTTGTTGCTGCGTCTTTGTTGCCCATCAAGTACGCAAGCCTTTTGTTTACGACGCGCGAATTAATCACGTGCTAATTTTGACTTGAGCTTGGCGACGACCGGCGCCGTCTTGTGCAGGGCAGTATACTTCGCACGACTTAAAATCATTTTTCTTCGCGCATATAAAAACGAAGTTCGTAATCCTTCCGACCTGCTTTGCTGCAAGCTGCGCGGTTTATAGGTAATTAAAAAGCGCACCTCAAATTATTTCCGTGACACTTTTATCTTCCTGCAATTATGCAGCGCGTGTGTTTTTATTAATTCTATATGGTGTACAAACAATATAGCTACCAGCTTTGTTTTTTTGCATGATATTAAAATTTAATTAAAACTTTTCCGTGGCACATACGTCGAAAAGGCTATTCGTTATTTTATTGATATTATCCCGAGGGATAATTAACTTTAATTGATTAATTATATAGCTTAGTGACGGTGAATTATTATTATAGCGCACTCTAGTACACAGGTTCTTGATTTGCGCGTGCATACGTTTTGAAATGTCACCGGCGACGACGGTGTTGTTTTACAAGTCAAGTGGTTGAGGTGACTTTTTGCAATAGGAAGAAATTCGACTTGTGCACCTTTGCAATTCACATGCTTGCCCGGCGCCTTCACATACCACATTTATCAACGTCCGCTCGCGCTAAATTGTTCTTCATGTACAGACGGCATCGAAGCGTTTGTTGGTCGTAAAAAAGGCGAAAAACACGAAGAGGTGAATTCCAACTTGTTACACACATTCCGCCAACGTTTCCCGGGGCAAGTCGATTTCATGTCCAACGTGTGACCTTAGTTGCGTGAATTTCAATCGCGCATAACATTCAACTCATTGAGCGAAATATTGCTTTCGCGTCCGTTTCTAATAATAGGTAACTTCCACGGTGTGATTTAATTGAATCGAAGCGCAAATTGCGATCGATTGGAAAGCCGAGTTGCTTTGAAATTCGAATAAACAGAACGAGTGGCAATTGCCAAGGGGACGACATGCGCCAGCAGTGGGTGAGATCGGATTTTTACGGCTGGTCGAGGCGTGGGGGGGAGGGTGAAGGAGAGATTGGAAATTAGATTAATGGAAACACATCGGGGCTGCTGGCGTCAACAAAAAAAATTGCAGATTGCTTTCGCCGCGCCTGGTCCACATCGCGTAATAGGGTAAGTGGCAGATTTGTCATGGCGACGCGGGTGGTGGCGTTCTGTTTTGCGCTGCGCACGACGACTTTTGATTGGTTTATGGACGTGTCTCGGACGCTAACCCGATAGAGTTTTTGGTATGGTTACGACGCCACTCACCTCCTCAAGTCCACCGGCGCAGCCGACTCCAGATGTAGCGTCTGTAAGCAGAAAATAAGTCGATTCGGTCGTACAAGGAATGCGGTTCAAAGTGAAAAATAACGAGCGGAAAATGTGATTATGTGAATTGCCACTACGCGTTGTCGTCGTAGTGTGTATGATTGCAATTGAAAATAATAATGGTTGCGTCAGCAATGGGGGTGGAAGGCAGGAAACCACTCGTCATGCCTCATAATGGCAAATTGTTAACATTGTTTCCCTGCTCATTCTTTCGTTGATGCACACAACTTATTTTCTTTTGTAAAATTATTATAATGGTGACCGTTTGAGTATATTGTTAAAATGCACACTTATGCAATAAGCAAACCCAATGTAGGGGTAGGTCACGTAACCGAACACAATTCGAATTATCCAATCAGAATGCCTCATTTATTTAAATCACGTGGAGCACAGCAATACATGACGGTAGGATATTTGTTGGGGAAAATGGTATGTACTCAAAATCCAACGCAATACTTTGGGGAGGTTCGAAAAGCGTGTAGGCGCAAAGCGATTCGCACGCGAATGCAATTAGCGTTAATGAGTTCGTCGGCGCGATTTATTTATTTCGCAATTTGTTCGCTGTCATAATGCGATCGGCGCACTGTTGTGTTCCGGATATGAAAGCTAATTACGTGATTGTTTATTAGACCAGATTATTATATACTGCATGAATAAATATGAATTCATCAGCATTTAAATACTCAACATACGTCCAAAAAAAAGCATTGTACAAATTTTAATTAGACCCGTTCAATGTTTTCCTTAATTCGGATTGAAACAATTCCAAATCTAATCTGCGTACGTTTTAAATTACACATCGAACGAATTGGCGAATTGTAATTACGGCTCGCCATTGATTGAATCGAATTGCGTCACTGTGCACTTTTTAGCTGCCATTTATAATTAGATTCGCGCACGAAATCCAACGAACTGCATACGCTTTATTTCAATGTCTATCTTACACGCTGTTAATGTGCAGAATTTTTATACACCTTCAAATATTTTCAATTGCGATCGCGGCTAAGCTGCAAATACCTTTCAAACCCTTCAAAAACGCATAATACGACCGGTGCAGTAAAAAATTTATCCGCATCCATCATTGATTTATATCTGATGCGCGCGAGCGCCGAAAGTAAAGTGGATGATGTTGGCACACATGCTTGCGAATGGAACGAACACCTACAAAGAAGGAGTTCGTCTTCTCGCCACCTTAACACCACCATATTCGTTCGTTTGCGCTCGTTCGTCCTTGCGTGCTACATGTTTTACAAGCGTCTTTCAGCTTGGGCTCGGCCGAAAGGTGCGATTTTACGTATGCACCTGGCCAGACACGTGCAATCCATATAGAAAGACTTGCAAAGAAAAGCGGAGGGATGAGCGGAAAAACTCACTAAATATAGAACTGCATACGAGGCGTTCTAACTCATTCAATTACCCACTACTCGGCCTCTATCGATCAACGCTTGTTTCACGGGTGATTTGCAAAATGCAGCGATATTATAGCGTATGTCGTTGATTAATTGAAATGTTAAACGAAGCCCCGAGAGCGTGATTAGCCGATGTGCACACACAAAACGCCGCGCACTTGAAACGATAAGGCGCAATGATTAAGGTTTGTTTCGATGAAGATTGTGGGAAGCACCGTGTCCTAGAAACGCTCCGCACACGTGTTTTAATATGTGAGTGGGTGTGTATGTTCTTTATGTTCTGCGAATGTGGCGTCGGCGTCGCCCGGAAAGCCGGAAAGACTTTAACGTCGTTGCCTAGGCATTAAGCCACGTGCGCATGCCACCCATGCGGAATACGAATGCGAATGGGAGAAAATTACTGCTTAATGTGCAATCGAAGTAAATCGGAGCGCAATTACGCCGTGAAGCCCGCGAACGCTATAAACGTAAAATGTAATCGAAATGTGTAATGAGCATATTTTTGCTGTTGATTTGATTTCTTTGTTCGCGAACCGCATTCAAATTCGCTTTGCTCGTTGATACCCTATAATGTACTCGTATATACGTTATGATCATTGGTATTATTAGCGAAGCGATGCTCGCAAAATGCCATTTGTATATGTATATATGAATTTTTTTACGACGGCATTTTTAGTATGGCGAAACATGCATGCGGGATGGGGATGAGGAATATTACACGGCAATAACGGCACCCACAGGATGTGCATTAAGATTCATCGATTTAGGATTTAGATACTATATCGCAAACTTTTGAATTATGACGCGCAAAATCGCTATTAATTTAATAGCAGAAAATTTTCACGGCTACATTGTATATAAGTATATAATTAATTTCTTCCTTGCGAACATGGTATTTAGCTATAATCAAATTAAAGCGAAAACAACAATTTTCTACTTGTTTCGTTCAACCAACGCATTAATTTAATTAGAACAGCCCGATAAGTACCTGGCGGTACATTTATATGCGTTTGTACATTTGCCAACCTCTGTAATCAACTGTCATTAGGGCATATGGATGCTGCGCGTTAAAGAGTTTTAATCACAACTCATGTAGGTTTATCGTATGGCGTGCTCGTTGTGTGGAATTGCATTCGTAATAACGATAAAATTTTCGACGATGTCCATACTTTGCCACGGTACATATACGCGTTGAGAATGCGATATGGCTTTCCTTCCAAATTGCAATGTTTTCCGTTTTCTCATACACTGCAATCGAATATGATCTTCTGCAGTTAAATTTCATTACTCAGCGCATTTGGATTTTGTGTTGTCGCGGTTATCGTTGTCAACTCGCCGCTGAGAAAATTTTGCAAAATATTATTTAATATGCAATCAGGCCGAAAAAAACTCAAAAGTGCATCGCCAAATAAATTTGACTATATGGTATGTAGAAAGATGCAAGGACCTGCAGTTGCGAGGTTGTAAAACATCCGTTGGAAAAAGAACACTGTATATCTCCTTCTTGAGACTTTTTTCAATGTGAAACTTTTATGGATGCATATTCCCAATGGTGCGGTAAAATGTGGCTCATGAGGTTCACGTGTGTGCTAACGAATATAAATAAATATAAAAGTGTCAAATTTGGAAAATCGTCAACGGTATTGAGTGTTGAGTCTTCGAATTGCTTCATTTTCTTATTGTTAGCATATTCCATGTAGGTGCATACATTTGATCCGTCACTTAGCGTACAAGTGCTGTACGCGCTGCGGCAAATATGTTTTGCACGAGTTGTGTTCTTGTGTTCCGTGTGCGAGGCTGCACATGTCGTCTGTATATAAGGATAATGTGTTTCCTGCAGTTCCCTGCAGCGGAATGCGGCTGGCACGGATAGGATGCTTAGCGCAGAAGGGCGCAAACGATATAGATGTTATTTTGGCGACAGGGAAGACAACCATAATCTAATCATCAACACTTACTACAACTGTGGCGGAATGGAATACGAATCGTATGAAAACAAAATGATAATTTTATTGGGTACGTATTCAAGCGCTTAACTCTCTGTCTTTTGTTTGTATGATTAGTATCATTCGTGTTGTGATTAATATAAATTGATTGTTTCGCAAACCAATGAACATGTGGCGGTTCGTAGTAAAATCTCACCTGTGCAAAATCATACGGTAAACAAACAAAATCACGTCTACACACGATAAGATACACAGAATAGACTAGAATTGCGGAATTGATCCGTTTGCGGATCGATTCGACCGATCGATCGCGATCTCCATCTCTACGCCGCTAAAGTCAACGAATGGTTGGCGCGAAATTTAAATAAACTTCAGTTAAGTGAAAATGTGTTGGAAAGTTCATCCAATGCGGCATACCAACAGTAGCAAGATTAACATTTTTCTGCCGTGCTGCGATGCTGCCCTACCTACCTAAATGGCAGCAGGTAAAAATAGTGTGCATCAAATTGCAATAAAAATGTTAATACGACGGATGTCTTCCGGCAACGTAGGCGCCCGCGCATCGACCCATTTCGGACGACACCACGTTGGATCTAGCTCTCGGCTAGCATTTTTATTTTGCATGCGCCGCCGCTTTGCAAATGTCAGGAGTTCATGATCAATGCGTCCGATCGAAATATTTAGCGCGCTGCAGGAAAGATGCAAATATCATAATGTTATTTTGCGCCGCATAACACATATTACATAGCACGTGCGTGATTTGAAATATTTATGGATTATCTGATAATAATAATATTTGCACTGCGGGGATATAAAATGGCAAAAATTTCGTAAAGTATTTAATCGAAAATTGCAGGGAATACGCTGCTTCCGGCCGGCCGCCATCGCATGGAATGTTTGCCACTATTCGTTTGACGCAAAACAATGTTTTAACACATAATAATTATTTCAGGTATGCACATGCAAATTAGCTGTGGGCAAATTCTTGCAAATAGAAATTCCACATAGTATGCAAAATACCGATAAATAATTTCCACACATTTTTGTTTTCCAATGGAATTTATGGAAATCGTTTAAAATATTTGAATTTATATTAAATAATAATACTTGTATAAAATAAATTATTAATTTTAGTCGTTAGTTTGAGAGTGCTGTCAAAAATGGAATACGACACTCTTTGACCCACAGCATTATAATTTGAATAAATTAAAATACGGAATTGTATTACACGCAATACGAAACACAATACCTTTTGCGCTGGATGCCGGTAATTACGTCGACATAAAATGCTCTCTCGCTACCATTCTCTACGTGAATATTTAATTATTTCGTATAATGTGCATCATACTAATGAGGCAATTACATTGATATAATAGCATTATTATTTTTTAACAAGAAATGTAATGCTTGGGTATAAAAATCAATCTTTACAGGACTATTTTACAGGACTATAATACTATTGAAGTATGCAGTGCAATAGAAAAGTACTAATGTTCTTTTTTAAATTAAAACGCATAAAGTAAAAAGGCGGATTTATTATTGATGCTATCGGATATTTATTGCAGTTTCATGTGTGCAAAAATTCATATGCTACGCGTAAATATTTACGCCGCACCGCTGCGCTGAAAGCGACTGATGATTGATCCAATATCGTCGTACGTTTTATGCAATGACAACGCCCAAATGCGCCAAACGAAATCAATTCCTGAATTATTACTCATCGTCTATATTCTATACTATATACAAGCGTTATTTTTAATTTAAAATTACAATTTTTGAATGCTGTTACTTTGTGCATGCAAGAAAAATATTAACATCCTCACCACAATCGTAAATTTTATAATTTCATCTCTGTTAAATACGTAGTTACCTACTAGCAATTTTGTGTATGGTTGAGTTTACGTAAGAATAATAAAAATAAAATTTCAGGAAAAATACGCTGTGTGTTTGGTTAGATAAACGCAATTTTCATATCGTATTTTTCGGGCGTCTCGTACTTTTATTGATTCTGTATCCTCCCATATGATGGTAGTATGCCGCGGGGCGGCCGACCAACCGACGCATAACGCACATGTTTATATTGCGATTTTTCATCACATGCTGAAATTGTCTTTTTTCTTGTGTTTTGCAGAAGATGGAGACGATGGCGTTTTATTGGTCGCCAACCGCCCATCCATCCGATCGGCGGCGGCAGGCAGCCACCGATTGATCTCAATCTGTGAGTAATGTGCCACTCTAGACTCTGCTAGCCAAATATTGCTATTTTGCTTGTGATACCTTTTACCACGCGGAAATTTGTCACGCAATGTGTTGTTGCAATTCGTGCGCTTTTAGTTCCGTTTCATTTCATCCGCAAAGCTGAGGAATAAGTGCCAAAAAGTTTGCCAATATTTGGCATAAATGATGGGCGTTGAGGATATTTCGGTGCTTTGATGGTTGTATTTTTTCTTTGCACTCGTAAACATCGTTCTGATTAAATATTTTGTTGGTTAATTTATATCCGAATTTTGCGTGGGATTTTTTTTCCATAAATCAAGCCAGTTGTGGCGTGGAAGTTAATGAACCGTATTGCTTGGTCTCACAATGGATCGTGATAAAAATAATGTACAGAAAACAATAACATACTTACGAGTGCATTTTTCTCGAGAATCGCCCAAAAATTGTTCAAAATATATGCACTATATATTTACGGTGAGAATGAGAATGTTTAGACTTGAATTTCAGACGGCAGAATATAAACAATATAGTAAAAACAATTTATGAATCAATCATAATAAAACATGCAAATCGATGTGGAAAGTCGTTCGGGTTTTATTACCGTGCGGCGGCGGCGGCCGTAAGAAATTTGCAAGAATTTTGCGCTATCTAATCAGGTGGTGGTCCGCAATGTTGAACAGTAGCCGTATAATTTTCGGTGGGCGGCATTTTACGCGTTTTACGTGAACCGTCGAAATGTCACACTGTCGAATTTTACGAGCCAGCCGAACATTGTGAGAAATGCATACGAACAAGTTACAATGCGTGAAAAGTGTCCCCGCCCGCTTTATTTAACTTCACGGCGCGGCGCGGCGCCTGCGACATAATTATCGTATTCGAGAACAAGCTGTGAACCGGATGAATGGACTCGGCATTCAACATCGTATTACTAGACGAAAATACGACCAGCTGCGATCAAAGTGAGCACTTGTAATAAACATTATCTCATTACCAAAGTTTGGTGTTGATAAAATTCCAGCTCAGTTTATATTTAAATACGTATGTGTCGTACTTGTACGAGCATTTATACACTATTATACTGTGTGGTTGATTAAATGATTCGCGTCAAAACGAATGAACATGTCATGAACGAAATCAGATCACTCTCAAGCGTTTTCCCCGGCCGTGTTTAATAATAAACACTCAATGTTAACGCGATGGCGATGGATATGTGTAATCGCGAGAGAAAGGTTGCGCTGGGTTGGCACTGAAAATTGAAAAAAAGGATAACATGCCAGCGGAATTTTATTTCGTTTTTCGTGTAATTTAATGTGGTTTAGTATGTTTTGAATTTATATTGAGGCGTATTTTGTGAATTACGTTGTTAGTGCCGTCCAACATAATAATTTCAATCCGGCTTAGACCACAAAAATATAATAGTTATTTATATTCATTTCAAAGGAGAATATACGATTTCATGAACAATGAGTGTGTAAATAAGGAAATCCATTGGGATTATTGCGATTTCGCAAAAGCTGTTAGTTAGTCTCATTCTGCTGCTTTTAAATATGAAGAATTTAAGTATATGGATTGTGTGGGAGTCTAATTCAACTTGGAAGTACATATGTCTATATATCTAAGGAATGTCGTTCGGAAGCTCGGGAAAAACTTATCAAAACTTTCTCGATTGCTGGCGCAATGCGTTTCGAGTCGTTCGACGATGACGACCAAAGGCTCTAATATTATATTTAAGTCTATTTCTATATCTATAACCTTATGTAGTTCGAAACGTTGTCGTTATAGTAAGATGGGTAGCAATATCAAACCGTTTTTCTAATCTCCTTGCGGAGTGACGTTTGACATTTACGGATAATTACTTCCCGCTCGTAAATCTTTTTCTCGTTTTCCTCAATCACCATCATTTGCGATTATGTTGCTTTCCAATATACGCGGAAAATAATATCATTTCCGATTGGAAATGGTTGCTCCTTTTTTGCTACGGCGAGGTCTTATGCGCCGTCATCAAATCCAATTATTATCAATAAGTTTTATCGCGCGTAGGATTTATTCACGATCTCAATGTCACTCATTTGCGCATATAAACGGAACCACTCTCCAATGCAAGGCGCGCTTCGTCTCCCACGATCTTCATCTTCATTGCGTAATCCTCAAAACTCGCCCCCGGTTTTTCTTTACTCTCCTTTACATTTTCCCTCATTTTCTTTCGTCTTGATGAGCAATACCACCCCCTTTTTATCCGGGAATGCATCAAGCATGCTTTAAACTTGCAAAGCGGCGCAAAAGTACATAACTTTAAACTTAGCCGTGTAACTTATTGTCGTTTTAATTTGCTAAAGACAAATTCTCATTACTCCCCCCCTCAACTCCATTGGGCTACTTTTCCTTGTATGTTTTGCTCGAGTTTTATGCGCATTTGAGGGAGGTGAGCCACTGGCAAGCGATAAAAGTCGGCAAAACGGGAGTCAGCCGGCGCGGCGTGTATGCGAAATTCACAAACTCGCCCGGAATCGAGTTAAACTTTTCGACACCCGCCCGTCCGCCCGCCTATCGTTTGCTCGTTTGGTTTTGCATCGCTAAGTGCGCGTACACACACCTCTTCAATTACACAATCCACGTTCTCTTTCTGGCGCACAATAATAACTTAATAATCATCATCATCATCATCATCGTCATCGGGTGCGAAAGTTGTTCGGCGACGATTGCTAAGCGGAAACTAATTTATAAGTTGCGTAATTCGAAAATGTGTGCGTGTTTTTGCGCGATAAACGATGCCATCGCGCCATTAGCATCCCTGTTTTTGACACTCTCTCATTTCACATAAATAATTTGCCAAGTATAAATGCTTGAAGTTAATAATATTGTTGTTTACATGGCACCACTTTAGAGGAAGGTGTCATAAATATTTATCGCGTTTTTTGTGGACTGAAGAGTTGCTGCTGCATATCAGCAATCTGTCATCGCTGACGCATATTTCCGATGGAATTTGTCATAACGGAGGCGGCGAGATGCCTTTTAATCGCGCGCGTGTGCTTTCTCAATGCCGCGTACTTGAGCGCATGCGGTGCCTTTTTTGTTTCTCTTCTGTCCTAGGTCGCGTGCGCGCTAGCCAAAAAAAGAAGCACATAAAAAACACATGCGCTCTCTTTAGTAGATATCGCACAGAATCCGCTGCCAGCCAGGCCAGGCCAGGCCAAGCCAAGCCAGCCAGCCAGTGGTATCATTTGCCAAATTTATGTCAGCGCTCGCCTCGCCGAGAAAGCCGATCGATTGGTGGGAACAAGATGCAACTCAATTCGTTCCAATGTGATTTGCGAAAGAAAAACAAAACTTTTAAACGCTATACCTCTTTGGAATCAGGAGCGTTGGCGGGATGGTGTGTCCTTAAACCTATTAGAAATTGCGTGGGAGGCGCAACTGTCGTGCATAAATAACCGCGCATCAGATGCGCTCGCGCAAACGCAATTAGCATCATCATCGTAGACGGTGGCGCGGCGTCGCAGCATCCTTTATTCCTGTATTCGCCGTGAACGTGACACAGTTTCGTCGTACGTTTATAGACGGGACGGGGGCCGCACACAACATCGACACGCCGCGTTATAAATTCGCCGATCGCGCGCCGCGCGGCGGAGACAAAGAGATGAAATTATTTTTGGCAGAGCTTCCGCGTAACCTTGGCTGCATGTGCCGTTCGTGTTTGCGGTGGTGTATGCGTACGCCCGCGCATTTCATGCGACATCAACGCGTTTATGCGTTCCCGACGCGGGCGTTAATTTTGATTGATTATTAATCGCGGCGCAGCGATAACAACCTGCCCAAAATCTTTTATGAACCTTCTATTTCTTTCAGTTCGATATCAATGCATGTTTTTTGTTTCGTCCTGTATAGAGATATAGGCAAAATGCATTTGCATGAGAGTTGGCGAAGAGCATAAGAGGATGTATTTTTCCCCACTAGATTTACGAATGTCCTGGTTTTGTACACACTAACTTTTCGAGTTTGAGAATTTATGATGCGTCCGCGTACAATGCCCATAGATTTGGCAACAAAGTGCAAATGTGGATTAAATACCTACTCACACTATTGGGCGAGTAAAACGAAGGAATATTTGATGCATTTTTTAGGATAAAATTGGAATAATGTTGCTATGAAGATAGGTAGGGGCGTAATCGTTTATCAACGTGCG
>JARJDR010001675.1:0-13399 GCA_030264135.1 Myllaena sp. GC000078
ACTTATTCACTTATTCATGCACAATACACATGCATATTCAATACAGCAAACATTTTTCACCCTTGACTAACACCTTCGTCAAAGCGCTGGGCTGTGTGTTTTTCAGGCGGCGAGTGCTTTTCCTGTAATTAATGTATCGACACGTCGACGCCAAAGGGCGCATTTCTTTTGCCCTTCTCCGCATCCTTTGCGTCTTTTTTTGCACGTCTCACAGATTTTGGAGTGTTTGTCGCCGGATCTTGTGTTCACCGTCGGCGTCGCCGGAATGGGGTTGAAATTTCCGTGAATTATGAAAGCTTCAAGGAGCGTCGTCGCGCTGCAAAAGTACAAACGTTCGGGCGCAACAACAATGATAAATGTCCTCCGTCTGCACTTTGCATTTACGCTGAGGTACAGTAGATAAACAGAAACGCATTTTATTTTTTTCTTGCAATGCATTTGGAATGTTTGATTCCAGATTCAGTAATTTAAAGTCAATATAAATTCATAGTCGTCATCGTCATGAAATGCTATTGCTGCAATGACAACCGGCAGAAAATTGCTTCTCTTTTTTCATAGGTCGAACACGAAACCAGCTAGGACGTTAAATGTTTACAAATCAATTTCATGCTATTTTCATGCCTTGGGTATGTATAGTTATCGAACGTAAAAATGCACCTCATTAAGATATCACAATGTCGAGCACCCGGCAGGCGATTTTAAATTAATATTTCATATCGGAGCGTGCGTTTTTTGCTGCTGTGCACAAGTACAAGAAGAATTTTTAACAACCCAAGGCTTATCTAAACGCTCCACTATTACTTACTCCCCGGGCGACTCCGACGTCCGCCGCCGTTGCGTTGTTCGATGCATTTTTCATTTTTATCTGCCTTTATATTTCTTTATTTTCTTTACTAACCCGGGTTTGGTTTACCCGTAATCAGCTTTTTCTTTAATACCATGCGAATATTTCATTATGTTGCACTGAGAAATGTCGCAAACAATAAAACAGTTATTGTTTACACTTTAGATTTTTACACGCGAAATTAGCAGAATTTATTAGTGGAGATTAATTGTGCGGAAAGTTGTTGCTGCTTGAACCCTTTAATGAAATAATTAATTAATCAGCGTATGTAAAGTAAAGCAGCAGCAGCAGCAGCTATTTAGTTATGCCAAAACTGTGCCCAACGCAACAATGCGAGCAATAAGTATACCAAGTGTATGGCGGGTGCGTCCGGCGGCAAAGGTTTTGCTTTTGTTGCCGTTTGTGTCCGCAACAACAATTATAACGGCTGCGGCACACAATTCAAGTCGACTTTGTCTCTGTCGGCTACCTAGGTTTGGAAAGGCGCACTGGTTTATTTATGAGTAAAGCTCCTTCCTTTTGACGGTTGAAACCGCATTCGAATACATTTGTTGATTGAAAATTCGCGCATGTCAAACGCGGAAAAAACTAATCGCATCTGGTTTTAGGTATCGTCCAATACCATTATCACCAGTATAACAATCAGGACACCATCTTCAAGCGGACGGTAGTGGTGGTAGTTGAGCGGTTCGAGGATGTCCGAGCATATTAGGATCCGCAATCACCGGAAGCGTGGCGTAATAGCATTACTCTCTCGACGCGCGCGCGCGCCATTACACGCATCGGTGCCGTGCTGGTCACGCGTTGACCATCCTTCCTCCAAGGGATCACTAACAAGACGACGACGGTCCCCATCGGCGCGCCTAAACGACGTCGTCTGGCGATGCGATTAAATTGGCGGTGAAGTGATATAAATGGGCTACTTATCAGCTGCGGACATATGAAGCATCACACCTTGATAACATAACTGTATTGATGCCACTGTCGAAATGCGTGATGATTGAAAGGCGGGGTGCCTCGAATTGAGAAATCACAGCAACATATTTCGGTTTCGGCAAAATATCTGATCGAATCTAACGAAGCGGAATGGTGCGGATGGGGCGGCAAGCCTATTATGACGTAAGTTTGCGCCAAAACTCGATCTATTTCTTCCTCCGGCTTCATCTCGTGTGTGTGTGCGCGGGGTGGGTTTGCAGGGATGTTGACTCTCCAACATCCAACATCCAACATCCGCATCCGCACACTGTTTGCGCTCAGCGAGTAGCCGAATAATGGAAGAGGCAACAAAACTATTCTTTGCACACACACCCTCATACACTCCATTTGGGTGAGTAGAGAAGGTGTGCGTGCGTGGGGCGACAAAAACAAAGCGCGTGAGATAACAATAAGAAATGAACGGGGCCATCAAAAAATCACGGCGAAAACAAAATATAAATCTGGGATGGCGAGCAGGAGAAGATGCGCCCAGGCAAACAATAACAGCCGGCAGGCAACACACTGTGTGTTGTCTCATCATGTGCGAAGGAAAACTACACGTGAACTAGTGAGCGCGAGAAGGACAGTAAGGTTGCAAGAAAAATAGAAAAGATAAAAGCGCGACGTGCGGCAATTTCGTCAAACTTTCGTTTCCATCTTGCACACCTACACCTACGGGGGAAGACGGAGCAGTCCTTGAGGTGTGTATGTCTTCAATTTTTCTATCTTAGCGACGCGCGCTTATTCCGGACCACTCCGGATGTGGCGGGCGCTATCGCAGTGCGTTTGATAGCTTTTATTCAGTGCTTCATATGTTTTATATCCTGCGGGCGTGATCTACGTACCTGCACGAACTTGCAAAGAATATGAATTGCGAACAATAGATATTAACGTAAATTTTTAGATGGCCGATGCATTCTCAAACAGTGTCGTCAATATGTTTTGTATGCGTATGTGATTATAAAAAAAACGCAAAGTGTATAAACTTTATTCTGCGCGCTCAAGTTAAATATGTTTACTTCCGGCATTTAATATACATGAGATATGCAAACAACGCAAACAATCTCCTACGGGAACCTCCAAACGCTAAGGATGCGCTCTTCAAATCCAAATTAGTGATACTGATTTCGTTGGATGCCAAGTATGATACATATTTTCGGGCGCGTCGAACACCTGCTCGAAATCATATAGGTGGATGAGTAACGTGCGCACGTTATTTTTGCTCCCGCGTCGGCCCGCCAAAAGTTTCGCACATATTTCTTCGACATTCTTCGCCTGCACCATCTCTTTGCTTCCCTATACGCGCTATTTTTTTTATAGCGAACCAACTTGCGTGCTGCAGATTATTCCAACTTTATATTTTATCTACGCCCGTATAACTTTATGCACGCTTAAACTCAAGTTTACATTCAATTTTTACTCGACACCAGTCATACACTCGCCGCACTGCGCGATGAAAAAAGAAAGAGGTTTGGTTACTTTTTATTTACAGCCTTTCAATCGATCCGAAACCCTTCACTCAAATATTCTAATTATGCGATTACTAGGTATGATCAGGATAACTTTAATAACCGCAGATATCCATTGCAAAATGATGGATAATTGAATAATCTTGGAATTAATTAATTAGTGAAACACCTTTCGGTGCAAATTGAAGTTTCAGTTGACTTTTAATTAACTAAATCAGTGCCCCGTGTTCGCGCGTTGAATGTGCGAAGGTAAGGTAGTTTTGCACAGAAGCTTTTTATTGGAAAACTTTGAACACATGCACGTGTGCAAACACATCCAGTTTACAGCCAGCCAGCTAGCTGGCAGGTAGTGTCTTCCTTGCATCGTCTGCCCTCCTAGTTAAAATCTAATCTAATAGACGCTTCACGAACTTAATGCGCTCGACAATCGACTTTTAACTTGGTCCTGTTCTCCACGGCAGCAGCGCGATAACGAGTCAATTTTTGCACAAATTCAATTTGACTACAACATGTAAATTCACTCAAGGACTTTTCCAGGACTGCGAAAGAGTTGCATAAACGCAACAACTGCGAAACGGTAAATCACACAATCGACGTGAAATATTAATGGCTGCAAGCGCATAACGTCTGCACTGAGAGTTCACATCCGCTTTGCGAAATATAGCTGTGTATGGTTTGGCTGGAGTGCTAAAACTGCAATTTCTCCAGTGCTCCCCCGACGACACTAACGCGGAGACAGGAGCGCACGAGCGCGCGCGCGCGCACGTTTGCAAAGTTTTATTTGTTTGCGCTACATCATTTTGTCAACTGCACTCGGTTCGCGATTAGCAGGAAAGCTGCCTGCTCCAAAAATTCGGTTGCCACCGCTTTACGATGCGAAAACATCCACAAACTAAGGCTAAGGAAACAGTCGGTTGGGTGTGGCGGAGAGGGTAAGGTGAACGTCTCCATTCTGATTTTCTTATTTATCCTTTCCGCCCACCACTTTCTTTTCTCTCCTTATCTTCGGGGCGCGCGCGCGCGGGGAACCTCTCAAAGTTGTAGTTGAATAGTGTCGTAAGATTTACGTTGCGCTGATGTATTACACCTTGACGGTTCCTTTCGTCCTCTCTAAATTCTTTACCTTCGTCGTGGGCGGTTTTTTGGGGTGGTGCGAGGGGGTGAGAAGAGGTCGGGCGGGTTAGCCAGACGGATATCGTCACGCATTGAACCCGCAGGCATGACCCTTACTTTTGCATGATGCATTCAACAGCCCTTCCTACCTCTCGAACCCTGTGTCGGGCGCGGAAGAACCACCATGAGAAGAAGAAGAAGAAGAAGAAGCAGCGTCTTTCAGTCGGGCGCTTCCCGAAACGTTGAACCCGAAAAGATGGAACGATCGCTCGCCGCCGCCCCATCTATACAGTTTGTGGTTTTTTCCCGCGCCCAACCTCGACTTTGCCGCCCCCGCACATGTGGGTGGTTTGAATGGCTGTTGCATGATCGAAGCGGCAGGTGTGTGTGCGCTACCCGTTACGTACACGCGCACGCGGTGCTAGGATGGAGGATCAGAGGATGCAGCCGACGACGCTGACGAATGTGTGCTCATATCTCATTGCGTCTGAATGGAGGGACGCTGCTCCCACCGGTTGGATGTCCGACGAGCGAGAGAAAAAAAAGACTGCGCAAAATTTCAACCATGTGCAGACCCGGAGGTAAGGTGTGGAAAGATAAAGGCGAATCGAAGAAAAGCATGAAATATGTGCGAGGTATTCATTTATGACTGGACTTTTTCGTAATCTACTGAGAATGAGAGATATTACCAACGCTCGCCAACTCGTCGTTCTTAATGGCATTAATCAACTTTACGAAAACAATTCCCATGATTAATGCTATTAATTGCGCGCGTACAGAACCGCAGAAGTTATTCGAATGATTTCCGAACGCGGGCATAAGTTATCTCGCCAATTTCCTCTAATGCAGATATAAAATTATGGCCGCATCGACAATATAGTACGAAATTAGTCGTACAGTGCGGCCACGACTTGTTTTGTGGGTCTTTAGTTTCCGCTCTGGTTTTGCGCTGGGCAAGTTTTACGCGCCTCGGGTTTTAGTTTTACTACGCAGTCTTTGCGCAGTTGTGCACAAATTATCAACGCCTTAACTGGCGCCTGCTTCTGTTGGCTCTTCGTGGTGAATGGCGCGGATGAGTGAGTGTAGTAGAAAGTAGTACGTATGTCGGCTCTCGATTGCTTCCGCTCTATTTCTATTTGTTTGTATTTTGGAAATTAAACTAATCTCAAACTACCCCAAACTGTGAATACCATCGCATCGCGCCAACCAAGATGCATAGACTTGATAAATATTAAAATTAAAAAATATCCATAACCCAGCCAAATAAAACTATTTTTCTATGTGTTTTTATTGCACTTAACTAGAATACCTTGTGCGTAAATTAATAAGAATTCAATTGCAAATACTACCATAAAACACAAAAAAGAAATGCTTAGGTTGAAGGATCGTAGCAAATCCTTAATGAAGCATTACGGATATCAATAAATGGATTCCGGACCCAATAATCTTACGTATTCGACACGCGCTAGTTTCTTTCCTTTCCGCTTCCAAATGCGTTTATTATTCGAGCTTCCTTCGCATTACACGCCGATGGATACATATTCATCAAAGCTCTCTCTCCCTAGCACACAATGAATCGATGAATTGTATGCTGTTGATTCATTGCTTTTGCATTAGCACCAAAGAGAAAAAAAACGGTATTGTCCTTTGCCATTTTGCGGATGCTTCTTGAAAACTCATTTTTGCTGCTCTGGTTATTTTTCTCCGCTACCTACCCCAACGCAGACGAGTAAGCATCCTATGCAAACTGCAAACTGCAAACGCTGCGTTGGCCAACTCATCATCACACCGACGAGCAGCGCAATATCGAAATTAGCTGGCGGTCTCTCCGGCGAAATGCAAACCAACCAACGCGTTGGGGTTGGCAAGAAAATGGAAGAAAATCGAATTCGACGCGGCGAAGCGGGCGGGCGGTCGGCTGATAACCAATTTGCGTGGATAATTGACCCTTTAACCCTCTCCACCGCCAATCCCACCGCCCAGCGTTCGCTTTGTGCACACACCTAATAAAATGGCATGTGAAGCATCATCCTTCAAAAACCGAATAAACGCTTAATAAACGTTTCGAGATGTAAACGCGGCCGGGTGCTGATGATGATGATGCTGATGGAGATGGAGACTTTTTCCTCTTGCGTGTCCGCTGAAACGAGAAATGAGCAAATATAACGAGCGCCGCTCGGCCCTCGCTTCTTCCCGTATCGCTTTAAGTTTCGGCGTTGCGGCGCGGGGCGAGCACGAACAAATTTGTACAAAGAGCGCTGACGTTTTCGAATTTATCGATACATGCAAATTGCGAATTTACGCGCGGCGCCGGCGCGCGGCGTTTGGGTCCGTGCTGTTTTTCGCCCTCGCTCGGACAGGCAAACGAGCGCCCGAATTAATGAATTGTTAGGGTTGCGGAAGAGCGAGAGTGTGTTTTGCTGCTGACTGAACACCGAACTTGCGAAGAGTGTGTATTTATTCGTGCGATATTTCGTTTTGCTTTCGTGGGATTGATACGCGGTTCATTAGAAATTTTTGCCCTTTCGCCCATTGGTCATATTTAATTCGAATTCCCGGCTGTAATTCGGCAATCAAAAACGGGTCGTATTTATTCAAAAACCCCACTCAATCGCGAGGGATTAAATATAATCCGGTGGAGCGTGTCGCGATTAGGAATTGCTTGTGTATTTTTGGCAATTAAATGTGAGATTTAAAATTCAGCACCATACTCACAAAAAGCCGCTGTTCATCTCCACCACCGGAAGTTGTTTTTTGATTAGTAAGCCACGTGTTTGATTCTCCGACCGTCCGACGATGCGTTACGACCGTAACGACCTTCCTTAATGGCCCCTCCAATTGAATTAAGCACTAATAACTCAAGAAATTAATCAATACAACGGAACAATTAATACGTTTGCCAGTGCGACGCGGAGGGCAACGAAATGTGAGTATCGCTAAAATATAGAAATTCGTATAGGTAGCGAGTCGAGAGACTCATAACTCATGCTATTGTGGAAGCGGCTCCGAATGGTTTACGGTCACAAATTATACAATAGAATACAAATGGTATGCGGCTCACCCGTGCTGATTTCGATTCGGAGGGGTGGTGTCTCGCCAATGTGGCGATGTGTGGTGGCGCTGGCCGAATGATGGAGTAGATTGTTGGCGCGTGGTTGGATGCGGCTGCGGTGGATGCATCCGCATGGTATAGGTTTGCGTCAAACACACACGCAACGCACACGACCTGCGGTGAATACTCTCGCGGTTAAGGGTTAAAAGGTTGGCGGACCGCAGGCGCTTCATCAGTAAGTTTAACATCATCAACACCAATCATAGGAATTCTTTAAATCACTTGCTTGTTCGCGTAAGTTCCTGTAACAAATTGCATGAGTGACAGACATTCCACTATTCGATCAATATACAGCGTCGCGTCGCGTCGTGTCGCGACGGCATCAATTGCATCAGCAATTTCACGCGGGAGGGTGGAAATTTATTCCGGTGACTCCACAACAATACCCATCCGCATGGGTAATGCACCTCTCACGGCGCAACCAGGAAGCGATAGTACTATGTCTGTCGCAAGGCAATAAAGAAGCACCGGAATAGTTAGCGCGCGATGTGTGCTGTTGGTGGCGGCGCGGCGGCATTGTAAGTAGAAAAGCCGCGCCACCGATCGGGCGGGTGGTGTGGTGTGTGACACGTACGTGCGACGGATGCGATGCATTCGTGAAGTGTATCGACGATATTGAGTATTGCGCACACGAGTGGCCGGCAAGTAGATAGGTGGACGCCGACAAAAAAAAAGACCGAAACGAAACGACAACTGTCGCTGGCGGCCATAAATTGTATCGGGGCGCACCGAAGCTGGATAACGATTACACCCATACACATTCGACCGTTGCGTTGGTCGCGCTGTTGCTATAAGTACACTATTATAGTATAACCGCAATGTCCGAAGACCAAAGTTGCATTTCCGGTCCGGCGCGCCGGGAAATAATAATACGTGCCCGGCGCCTCCACTCTATGAAGTTTTAATACTCGCCGAAGGAGGAAATTCCAAAATTCGCTACACGAGCAATAATACAGTTGATTCGTTTTCAATAATCACTTTGCGAACTTTCATTAGCCGCCGCACGGGTTTGAATAAATAATCGACTGATTTACGGGTAGAAAGTCACTTTTTCATTGGGTTTGCTGACAAAGTGGATGCAATGAAATTGTTAGCGCCAAGTTAAGCGCCTCGTAATTATTGCAATTTGTTGCGTCGCGATATCAATTTGCAAGTTGGCGGCGTCGGCGTGGTCGATGCGCAACGTCGACGCTGATGGACGGCCGATGGGGTATTGGGTCACCGGCGCTAACACCCCCGGCCAACCATGAGGCGCGTTGTGATTGCGCTGTTGCATTCGCCTGCGCAGCGCAGCGCGTTCGATTTCAGTTCCGTCCATTAGTTGCGTTTGTTTCGGCTGACGTTTACTAATTGGATTTTTCAATGCAACCGGTTCGAGCGATTGTTGTCCGGCAGAGAAATAATCACCTATTAATATCGGGGGCAAATTAAATTCATAAAATATTTCTGATATTACATAAATTCTGTGATTCAATGATAACATGCGATCTGGAAAACTGGAACGATTACATTCAAACATGTGTGAGTGCGCAAAATTTGCTGAATCGCGCACAAAATGTGCATGTGCACAGATTCACGTCGCAGCGCGAGAATTTCGCATTCGTAATCGCAATCGTAATAATGTATGCACGCCGAGCGTGTGATTGATGGATGCGCCGATGCCTTTCCGCAAACTCCAACTATGAACGCGCATGCAGTTCGTCGACTCAGATAATGCATTAACGATCAATCGATCAATCCGTGCACCAGGCGCGCACGGGCAACGAAGATTGAAACGACTTGGCTGCTATCAATAGCAGTCGTCAGATGACGGTCGTTTTAATTTTCCAAAAATTAGCTCGACAAACATTTGATGCTTTGTGAGGGTAGCTATGCGGCATTGAGTGTTGGGTTGGGCCTATGCGGGAAACATGTTGGAAATGATTGAACAGGAAATATGTTTGACCCACGTCCTTGCGCCCGCACGCATCCCCTCCGTTCCGTTTGTTGTGATTCGCTTGATTTTTTTTCTCGATTTTGTCGTCCTTTCAACACAGACAAACACGTCCCGCGCGTCGGGCAGTAAGCGATGATTTCGAAAAGGAAAAGAACGAGAAAGGAGCTCACCGGATATCTTTTGATTTCGCGTCTCGTTTATACCGGAAGCGCACGTTTTCCGAACGCCTTCGTTGCTGGAGCTCACAATAGACGCAAAACGATATATTTTTTCCAAGTAGAAATTAGCAAATTTCGATCAAGCCGCGTTGTTTATAAACTCGTCATCGTTGCAAAAAATAAACGACATTTTCGCAACTTACACACACGTAGGCATAACCGCATGAGCACACATCATTCACGTCGTCAGTCGGCGTCGTCGGTGGCGTCGTGCGCTGTGGGTGGGCTCGTTGTTAGCCAGTTGTTAACAACGACACCAACATACAGGCCACCCCCGCACGCGCACGAGGCTTAGCGCCATGCTGGCTGCCCCTACTCCCTTGAAAAGCCGACGATTACTCGCGTCGGCTTTGCGCTCATGACGCAATGTTGTCGCCCACCCCCAGTTGTTGTCGCCGCGCGCGCTGCGTAAAAGTTTCGCAATTAAAAGCGCGCCACAAATTATGCTTCAGCGCAGTTTTGCGCATATTTTTCTCATTTTTCTCTCATTTCTTGCATTTCACTCGGCGAGCGCGCTGATGAGTGAGTGCGCCGGAAAATAATGTCGGGCGGAACAACTGGCAAAAACACGTTGGAAGGCGAGAGTGAAAATTCACACACACGTCGCTTTGCAAGAGGGAAAAATGTAATGGCGCCCCGTCCATCGCTCTGCTACTTTGCCACCGGGCGTAATGCTATTATGTTTATCGCGCACCGCACTTTGCTTAATTTATTATTAATTAATCCGCTTGGTGTGCGCGCGTTCGTAAAGTGGCCGAAAAAATATAATTAGATGCAAAGCTTTGGAGCTGCGAATATTTCAAGTATTGATTAGATTTTACCTAGACAGGTACTCATATTATTTTCTAGTACTTAAATTAAACAACTTAAAAGTACTTAGTGCATAAACGACTTGAACATTTTCACCTTTCAAGAGTAATACTGCATAAATGTTGTATGGAAAAGAAAAACTTTACATCCTTTTTACCCGCATTGCTCCGCAATCGATGGGTCCAACTTCTTGCAAGGCAGAAACGACGTAAATACGATACGATAGACATCGTTTTGTATAAAAGTTCGTCGCGGCGGTCCGTTTTACTTATCATCGGCGGCGAGTTTGAAGTTATTGCATTACATAATGTCACACGCCTAACGATGCCCGTGCGCACCACGGAAATATTATCGACGCGGCCGCCGACGCCAACGACGACGACGACGACGACGACGACGACAGCGTCGATAAAACATTTTAACATGCAATCGTTTCCGTGCGCGCGCGAAATTAAAATTCAATTTACCCATAATATGCGAAAAATGTCAAACGCCTAAACATGTGTTTGTTATCATCTCATTTTCTGTGCGCGTAATGGGATAGGAAGTGCACATCCATCCACTCTGCTCGACGTTATTAAATATAGTGATATTAATGATGACGGCCGATTAAATAATAGCTCGATTGTGATAATTTCCGTGCTTGATTATGTTTATGCGTTGCGATTTTTTGCGCCGTCTGTGGGCCGCTTAATTTGGTGGCGCTCGGGGAAGAGGTGGCCGGAAAATAAGCGGCGTGCAAAAAATAAAATTAATGACGAACGAATAACTTTGACCTCGCTCACTGCCATAGATGGGGTGGTGTGTTGGCCGGGGTCGTCCTTGACGTTGGCCAGACGCACGCGTACTCTGTAAAAGAAGCGACTAATTAATAAAGCTCGTTTCCATCAACACACTCATACCGAAATATCTACATGTATAAAAACACGAACTTTTCGGAAAAGAACTTACAGTGTGAATGATAAAATTTAAATGAAAAAAGGGTGTTTTATTTATCTTTCAACTTAATTTTATATTCGGCACGATTGTTTATCGTGAATCTGATTATTTTTATGTGCCGCGAAAGGACTTGCCGACTTTGAATATGTTTTGAAGGAGTTTGCGAGTACATTAAATCCTCGTTGCTCTTCTCACGCTTCCCCCATTTGCCGGGCAGGACGTTTTCGAATGTAGGCAATGTTACAAGGTACATAGGCCGTGGGGAGCAAAGCGGGGGAGGAATTTTAGTAGAATTTTATGTAGTACTCTTGAAATATTAAGTGAGGGTCTTCCGCTTGTCCTCTTTTCCCCCTTTCCACTCCCTGCGAGAGCGAAGAAGGGCTCTCGAATCGAATCAGACGAAGAAGTTGTAATATAGAGCTTTCAGAGTATTCGACTCGTGAACAGGAGTCGGGCCAGAAACATAAGCCGGGCGGAGCAAAACGAAGGATAGTCGCGCAGAAAATGAGTCCTGTCTGCAAAGTCTAAAATTTATGTTTGTCTTTTTTTAGTGGACGAATCAAAAGACAACGGAGGACGAAGAAGAAGAAGAAGAGAGAAAGAAAAGAAGAGGGGTTGCAGAAGAAAAAGACCAAAAAGGAAACATTCACGATTTAATTTAAATTACGGGCCCGAATGCGAATATTAATTATGCGTCCGGCATGGATGTCAGCGACACTGACGTCTCCGCCCGCCGCCGCCGCCGCCGCCGTCGAGCTGCTGATTAACTGAGAAGAATGGATCCGCACCGCGGGAAGAAGAACGATTAAAATTAAAAATGATGAGGAAATCCTTCTGCAACGAAACATATTTCATCGCGAGTATAATTTAACAGTGCGGAAAAGGATAGTTCGGCTAATAGATGCGGGCGCGCGCCCAACAAAAAGGGAAGAGTCGAAATTAAGTTGTCAGTCGTTATGATGTTAGTTTAATCATCAACCAACTAAACATAAGAACGAAAGAAAGCTAAGGACGGAAGCAGCGAATTGCTGGAAAACTTTAAACACAATCCTGAATTGGTTTTCTTTTTTGGCTTCACCTAGGTTGCTAGGGTCGGGTTATTTTTTGCCGTCGCACGCGTGTCTGGATAGTTCAATTAATCTAACCGTAAACAAGAGGGCAATCAATGAAACACGCACGCAGCGCGCCCCTGCCAAAATCAGGACACGTACGCACGCAAGATATTGAGCGTGTGTGTGTGTGGGTGAGAAGCCGAGTGACGAGACAAGACGCAAGTAATTTACTCTCCCAAAGGCGACATTTTCATCAGGCATAATACTGAGAAGAAGGACAAGTAGTGGTGATGGTGGTGATGGTGGTTGGGGGGAGCCGTCGGCCGAAGTATATTAAAAGCGCCACTTAATCAAACGTTGATTAATGATGTGGTTTTTTCTTCTCGCCCGCCCCGACAACGCTCGTCTAAATAAGGACGAGCTATACGTAGATACGTTTGAGTGTGTATGTGCGACGCCCACAATGCGAGAAAAACAAAGTTTATGCGAAATGAAGGACCCGCCGCGCCGGAATTCAGTGCATCGCATCGAGGGGGTTGTTTGCCGAAAATGCACTCCGCACTATACCGTCGATTACTATCGGTAACTATGTTGGCCATAAAAATATAAAAAGCTCCCAGCGAATTGGAGCAGGACGAGGAGGATACCGGCAAAATCATAAACGAAGAAGCGGCATTATCTCTCGGATGGGCGGGCGTAGTACGCTCAAGCATGCCCGCAATAAAACTTTTCGAAAAACGAATAAAAAGCCAATATAAAACGATTGCCAATATAAGATTTCGACGGTCTGCGCGGAGCGAACGCCTCTCGCCTCTCGCCGATCGGCTGCCATTAGGATGGCGGTTTGGGCGCGGTGGAAGGAGAGCAGCGCAACTCAAATGCAATCCGCAATCAGATTCGAATTGGTGGTCGAGCGGGGGTGGCGCGCGCG
>JARJDR010001677.1:0-11568 GCA_030264135.1 Myllaena sp. GC000078
CGGCGTGCATTAGCGCGCGCGGCCTTAACTTTCGATTAACTCGAAGAGCCCGAAGAGTGGCTTTGCGGCCACTTGCGAATTTCAGCTACAATGCAGACGCAGGCGGTATATGAGCATACAGAACGCAGTGCGCAGCGGCAGTTCGATGCGGCGGTTGCGGTTCTGGCTTTTACGATTGCAAGAATGAGAGGATGGGTAGGTTCGACGCGCCTCGATAACTAAGAGTTAATGATCTATAAATAAAGACGGGAATGTTGTTACTCTTAATCGACGTACATTGGTTTGGTGTGCGGCTTTTCCTTGCTGCGCGCTGGCGTTTTCAGTTTTGTGTAGGCATTTTTTTTAGCAAGTAGGATGTCATCTTTTGCCGCTCCTTTTTATCGAATGAAGTAATATACCAAATAGATGAATAGAAACGCGTTCTGTTGGTGATGATTAAAATGCGTAGGAGTGTGAGAATCTACGATATTCATTCATATTCATTCATTCTTTTAAGAGTGTATAAATAATGATTTGAACTTGTCGACTCGGATTAAAGTCAAGACGAAAACTTTAATCGAATTGAATTGAATCGAAAGAATGAATGAATATTCAATGAAAGACAATCGACAATCGGTGCATTAATGCATCAAACCATGCGCATAGCATATTAAATAAATACAATACAAAATGTATACAGCGTTCAACGTTCACATCGCTTTGCGGTATGACCATAGTCGGAGCGGTGCATCGCTTAGCTCACGTGCATATATTTTATACTACATGATGCACGTATGTTATTATTGATAGTAAAATAAAAGAAGCGAGTTGAATAGGTCGTGCGTGGGTGTATGGAGTGGAGAAGATGTTGTCCTCTACGCGTTTGGTATTCGCATTATTCGAATAATAAGTCATCGATAATTTTGCTGATGCATTGTATTGTTTCGAAACGTTCCATGCGCCTCTTTGGTGCTGCAAGATTTAAACTCGATTCGCAAAGAGAAACAGAGCCGATGAATGTACAACTTGTAATATAATTTATTATTAATTCAATGCACGCATGCAGCTCACAATATGTGGGCATACAAATGAAACAATACAAATTATTATAAAAATCGGATTGCATATAATAAGAACAAAATTTTCTTCATACTTAAAATGCAAAAAAGGCCTAATATATTCCGAAGCAACTAAAATGCGTAAATGCCTAGCATACCCGACCTTATTCAAAAGGTAATCGATCAAATTATAGGCTCCAAATCGTCCCATCTTTGAAAAAAGCCCGATATAATAATTCCTATCTTTTGCATTAAATATGCATTTCTAAACCGCTCATCACCCTAGAATTAAGTGCGTTCAAACTGCGGTTAACATCCGAAGGTGCACGAGTTTCTTTCTTTATCCTTCGTGACGATATGTATATATTTCTTGCCAAACACTTCAAAAGCCTACAGCTCTATAATTTGAATATTTCATAATTGGGGAAATCAAGCTGACAAAATCGAACAGTTTAAGATCACCAAAAGTGAACATTAAAATAATAACTATAATCACTCTTTTCCAATTTCCGGATACGTTCAAATTCCGCTTGACAAAATTATTAAAACATCACGAAATCATGAAGCAGTTAACAGCAAACTAGTAAAAACACTGAAAGCTCGTGTTCGCATGCTAGGCTTAATGCACACAGGTACTCTATACTAAACGATGAAGCACAATGCGCGGATAGATGGAACCTCATCCACGCTAAATGCCTGTCAGCTGCACACCAGTCATAACAAAACGTCGGCGTCGGTGACGAGCCGCGATCCTGGATGCGACATTGTAAGCCACGCCGCAGCTTTCATCGAGGGCGGCGATTTTCATTATTTCATTCCGTCGCGCATCCTAGCGCGTCATTCACTCCACTCGTTCATTCGCACGCATTTGCCCGAAATCAAGTGAAAATTTCACATTAAATGTGATTGCACTCCGCTGTTATCAACTCTTCATCCCCTCTGCACTCTTCGTTGCGAATTGCGTTTGATAGTCGATGTCCAACACCTGGATTTGTAATTTCTTCCACTCGAAAACAAATTTGACGTGTTTCGATTATCGCATATGACAGTTCCATCACATCGGAAGTTTTAATTAAAAGAAAACAGCAAAAAAGAAGTTCGACAAAAAAATTAATGATTGTTGTGCACAAACAATTAGCACTATCATCAAATAAACGGTGCGATATCGATCAGCGCCTCATTGCTGGTGGAGGGAATTGAATCATTAGAATCATTACCTACTTCCACCCTTCATGTCGGCGCTGCAGCGGTGCTGTTGCGCTCACTGCAATTGATGAGCATCGGTACAAAAAGCACTTTGCTACGATAAACAATACGCGAAAAAAGACGACGGCGGTTGCACTCCAACTCCGGCAGCCTGTTGTGTTCAGGCGTCCAAGCCGAGGGATGAAAGTGCAGAAAAATTACACGCTGAAACCAGCAAAGGCAATAGAATGAAGCGTGCAGGAAAACATCGAATCGAATAGCGCCAAAAAGCACAAAACCGCAGCAAACAGCAGGACGACTGAACGAGAGCGTTACTCACACCATGCTCGTACGTATGCACTAGTGTACTTAGCCATCGTTAACATCAACGTGCCCAACGACTAAACAAATACAATTTTACCAGTATTAATACGCCAGCGCAAATGCTCCACCAAACCATAACAATTCTATGTTGGTGCGCTTAAACTCGATTTTCGCCGTTGAAGTCGTATCGACGGGACGGCAGCGTTTCGCTACATTTCCCGCACTCGCCCAGTTTCTCGTTTTTCACTTTTTCCGCCGCGCTTTTCCGATGATTACATCCCGCTATACGTGAATGCGCTCCCGCGTGCGTTGATGTTGACGTTTTAATTGCACGAAAAACAATCGTTTCGATAAATTCTTTTTACGCAATAATGGATTAAAAATTAGCGATGAGAAACTGAGAGTAAATCGGATTGATTCCAGCTGTTCCCGATAGATCATAATTAACTAGGATTATTAATTTTATTACTTATATTATTCTTAATATGTTGGTAACTGAGAGCATTGTATGTACGTGCAGAAAAAACGTCGGGCAGACACAGATAATGCGTTTAGGATCACAAAGAGCATACGCAGCGGTGTAAATGTGTAAAAAGTGCGTGCGCCCATCGCACGTCCATCGAATGATGAATATTTCTCGTGGTAATTAGCGAGGTACCACATCGCCCTGAACCATTAGTACGTAATTAGTCTTAGTCATCCCACCACCGTCGGCGAACATAAGCGGTGCGTACGGATACAAGAAGAAGACGAATTGAAAGTGAGGTGCAGCAGAAAAGGAATGAGAACGCACAGACAATGGCAGGTAGATGAGAAGAGTGGAGGATATTGATGGAGCAGAATATTCCATTATCCATTAGTTGCGTACGTAATTGGATTCCGTGCGGGTTTACTGCTCGTTGGCGATCGCGATCTCTGCGATTGCTGCTTACATATATTACTAATAATCACTGCTTTGTTGAATTTCATCTTCCGATATTCACTATAAATTGCCACTATTTAGCAATTAGTCATCATTGCACATTTTTCGAATTCATAGGCAACGTTATAGGAGTGTATCATGAATGAGAAGTTGAAACGCATTGAATCGTATGAAATGTTTGCATGAGTACGCGTGTGGCCAAGGCTCTAGAGGGTCTTTAGGAGGTCATTGATTTCATTCAAACTTTTCCATTTCGTCCGTCACGCTGGATGTGCGTGTGCGGATCATCGAGAATGTAAGTTTGTATACTTACATCTCTCATAGCACCTTGTCCGCTGCGCCGCCGCCGATGCGGTCGGACGAAGACCATTGTTGAGTTTCGAATTGTCAATAGTCAATTGTCAATTCCCTATTCAACATTACAAAGCGTAGAGTTTTCAATGCTCAATGGCATGCGTATTGTGAATGCTAAATCAGTTGTCAACTCCGGCGGGATCTACCCACCAATGGGAAAACCCAATTGGGCAAAAGGTCAAGAGAAGGCTAGAAAAAGGAAGCAGGTATTCTTGTATAATGGTGTGAAATTGTCGTGAAAGATGATTTAATAAGATCTAATCTCAATGTAATTCTTTTTATTCTAGAATATATAAATCATAATAGATTCTTTTTCTCAAAAAATTGGACAACCTCTGCTACGTAAAAATCCTGATGACTAACTTAAAATAGTCATTAAGTTTTTACCTTCACTAGAATCATATTAGAAGGCTATATAATCTAAAGGGTGGTCTTCTGTATTCATGCAACCTCACCCTCAACTTTTCAACGTTTCAACCTCTCCAACGGTAAAATACGCGTATAATAGTTGAGTATTTTGGTGTCGGGTGGAGAAACGAATAGCGTTGCAAGATTGAAGTCTTTATAAGTGTCGCAAAATAGATGTTTGCACACAAAATGTCAATGAAGACACAGTGGCACAAGGATGTGTGTGATTTATGAGTGCAATATGTGCATACCTCAATAGAGCGAATATCATTGTGCGCAATGCTTTATTGTATATTACGCTAAAAGTCGTGTGTTAAATTGTTGGGTAAATGCATAGAAAAGTTGAAATGAATGAAATCATTCCGGTCCAGGTGGCTTAGCTTCCTTTCTATAGATTTCTTCTTAATTGTACTCTTCAGGTTTCATTTTCTTTGATGATTAATGTTGCTGCAAATTTTTATAAAGGTTTTTTTAATTCAATTAGATTCGATCTTCTTTTTTGGAATAGTATATATTTGCTTATGAAAAACAATTTTTTTGCAACAAAGAGCAATTTATGAATAATTTCAGTTCGTCTATAAATAAAGTGACCGTCTGATAAGTATACCCTATGCAAGCGTAAATTAAAGCCTCATCAGGTGTAGTTTTTACTGTTTGTTGTTAGTAAACCTGCCGCATAACAATTACTTTAACTGCTACTCTAACAATTTATTTTTATATTATATATGCTATAAATTTCGCTGGCTTGTGGTTTTTAGTCAAAAAGCATTTATTTTACCATGGCTATCAATATTTCAGATAAGTTCATGTAGTTTGAAAATTTTTTCTAGTAGAGAAAAAAACAATGTATGAAAACGTATTATTATTTTCTCATTTCTAACTTATATGTTAGAATCATCAACAATTGTTCAGTGCACGACTTCGTAAGTGTTCCTTCTAGTTTCATTATGTTGCTGTCGACATATATTAAAATGGGATTATGTAACATATATAATACCATAAATAATTATTCTAGGTCATTGCCATTACTTGACAAACTATAACTTGTAATATACATGTATAAATATTGCAGAATCATAAATTTTATTTATGATTTGCATCGTAATCCTTAATATTTCCTTTGTGGTTTGTCGGCTTTGCTAAATTCGCATCACCCATCTAATTCCATTTCCTTCCATAACAAAAGGTACCATGCGCACATTTTACTCCTGCTCGTATATTCTCTGCACAGTTATACAAATTCTCGCATCTTTCACATATTCCTCTAAACCATCTCATATTCTTGTCTTCTCCCCACGTTTACACACACGCAAAATCGGTGATAGTATAATACATTCAAGTGTTTACGTGTGCACATAAACACCCTACACAGGACGAGAGCTCACTATACACATGAAGACGATACGAGCTTCTGTGATATACATACATCTTGCTAAGCTCCTGCGCAAAACGCGCACGTGTTGATATGCACACGTTGATAAACGCCGTGCGCCATTCCGCCCGCGCCGCACGCGAGCCGCGAGTTTGAAGGCTATTGATTTCACATTAAATTTCGATTATAACGTCATATATACGTAGCCGCGGCAGCACCCAGCTCCATTGTAGTCCTTATATCATTTCTCTCTCACCAAACCGAATTACTAGTGCGTTCTGTTCCACTCGACGCTGTTCCGTTTTGCGGTGCGTACGACGATAACTACGTCCTTTCCTGTGGAAGCGTGTAGCTCGGTGAGAGACGGTTTGTTGAATTTGTATGAGCCCACATACACACCGGTGCCTCCCAATAATGCTATAATCAAAACTCAAGGAAATGTACACGCGAAACTAGACGCCTCGCCTCGAAAGGGTGCTTGCGTGGGTGGATGCACACGCATATAACGCACACATCCATCGTTTGCCGACCGAATACCAAGCAGCACGCACAACAGCCGGAGCAGCAAGACGACTAAACTATGGAATATTGAATAGGAGTAGCGCGATAATATTATGGCATAGACGGATAGTGAATGAAGATTATGATTGGAACAGAAGAGAGGAGTTGTAGAAAGACGCAGATGAAGCCAACACCCTCAGCAGCACCGTTATTGTTTATATGCTGAAAATGTATTAGCTCGGCAAAGGTTAGGAAGTTATAAAAGCTTGCGGGGATGTGATGTGGTGAATATATGAATGGAACAGATAAGAAGCAACCGGAATCGAAACAAAGAATAGCGGTGATATTGCAAACGGATTGATTCGGGCGGGAAGTCTATTAAAAGTAGATTAACGATGGAATAATTCAAATACAGTCACGCCAACAATAGATTTCAAATAATAATAAATGTCTGTCTGCCAAACTCATTATTTAGATTTGAGTAAATATTAAATGATAATAATAAATCAAGTGGATCACTTTCACCAAGCGGTATTCTTCCGCTTTGTGGCAGCGATGAGAAATTTGATACGAGATAAGTCGATTAGTTTAATGAACGTCACGCTTTGTCAAACACTGCAACAAACATGTTAGTTTGGCTGAGCTATTACAAACGAAAGATACAATTGTACTGCGATGAAAGTGACGAAATGCTTTGAAAAATCACACGAGTGCTAAAGGAAAATAGATTTAATTGTGTGGAATAGATATAGTGCACTAGCTTCCACTCTGAATGTCATTAGTAACTTCTATAATTTTCCTACTATCTTGACGATATTAAAATTTGTATTCACCGACGATTAACTTATGATGGACTTATCATTTATTGAGTTGATACCAACGTGGTAACGCAGGTATGTTCTTTTTATAAATAGATTTTACCTCAACAAAAACGAAATTATCTCGCGTGCCAGCGGCCAAGTGGTCAAGTGTGCGCTAATGAACTAATGCAATGTCAAAACGTCACGCGACGGACGCATACCAAAATATAATTAATGACTTTCTGTTGCTGCATTGCATTAATAAAAACAAGCATTAAATCTATCCACTTCAGAGATCATCTGAATCTTACCCAGTTTACTGTCAGACCGGTTTCAAACGAAACTAAACTAACAGCAGATAGAAACCTTGATGAGACCCAGGTAATTCGTTTCTTTGCTATTTAGGCAGATGTTTGCTGACCCCTGCGCCATGCACCCGAAATCCTTATTAAAATAATATGTATACAACTTAATAATATAATAAAGCGTAATACGACGGTAATGATTATGAAAGTGTGCCTAATGCCTTGTTATTAATGCATAAGAAAATGTTCTGCGTTGAAGAGGGCATGTATCAAAAAGAAAACAAGCACAAAGATGAAGACGAGATGAAACGCACGGAAGTCAATCGCTACGTCAAGAATGTCGAGTGGTATACTTCACGTGATGGTAACGCATTACGCGAATGTAAATTTAATTAAAGTCGCAAACATACGCTTTGAAGTCGACATCCTTTCTTATGAGTTTTTTTCTACTACGCTGGCTTTATTTATGGTTCTCTTTGGCGTTCTTTTCGGTTTGAACACTTCTCACCTTATCCAAACCATCAAAGTCTTTGAGGACGCAACATCTTGGAGGAGAGAATTTCATTCATTCCATTTAGGAAGCTTTTCATCTTCAATGTAAAATCTACAATCCGTAGATTCTATGATTGTATCTTTGCCATTCGACGTTGAGAGTTTTCCGTT
The DNA here is from genome assembly GCA_030264135.1 of Myllaena sp. GC000078. Taxonomy (NCBI): domain Eukaryota; kingdom Metazoa; phylum Arthropoda; class Insecta; order Coleoptera; family Staphylinidae; genus Myllaena; species Myllaena sp. GC000078. Next base: position 7,872 of record JARJDR010001677.1, read on the forward strand.
GACAATTTGTTTAATTTGAAGAAATCTCGTTCAGTGCATTTCATCTTTGGAAATTAGACGTAATTATCTCCTTACATTAGCGTTGGCATTACACGGACATTTTGCGTTTAACCTTTCGACCCTCGTCCTAATCAGAGTGGCCCAGAGGGGCGTGGAGTGAGACATTCAACATCAGGCAACGTGCCGGCAATCATCGCAATAGCACGCAACATTCTTGTCATAACACGAACCTTTCGGCGTATGACATATTTAACGCTTAACGAAGGTCATCATAACTGACACGAACACACGGAATCACGGCGGCCCTCTTTGCCGCTGCTGAGGACGCGTCCAGGCCACGCGTCCAGCTATTGCAACTATTCTCCCACTTTACTCGCATTCTCGTATAGTTCGAGCAAACCACAACTCTAGCAGACTAAGTTCATTACATAAATAACTTTAATCAACAAAGTCTACATTAGATAGTTTATTAATTACGTCTGTAACATATCATGGTTATTTAGTATAGCTTTGTAACAATTGGCTGATGTCATTGTCTTATTGATTAGTAAAGTAGCTGGATGAATGACTGTTCAAGAGAAGGATTTCAGGCTCGAGTCACTTCTAACCACTAACCACACGCTTGAAGTTTAAATTAGACGCCAAAGTTGAAGATATGAAAAGGGGTGCGCGTCCAAAATTGCTGCTAACAACATCTAATAAGTATTAGAAATAGTGTCCCGTCAGCGGCTGGCGAAGAGTTCTTGCGTGAAGAAATTATAATGCACCCGCCGTAATTTTCGGATCTTGTGTTGATGAAAACAGGCGTAGAAAGCGACGGAAGAGATCCGCGAAGGGATGAGCCGAAATCAGAGGGGAAAACTGTAATTAAATGGGATTAATGCGAACGGGGTTTAATTTAATGTCGACGCCCCACAACCACCCCGGGTGGCCCAATATCCTCGCCTTATGCCACCGACTCGTTAAAGCTTTCTCCACTTAGGTGAGGGTGAAAGAGACCTTTGCAAAATATGTATTGCAAAAGCATACTGTATGTCTTCAAAAATCGTTAATTACTATTATTAAATCAGTTTATACAATTATCAGAGAAGAAGAATTAAATATATTACTAATTCATATGAATTTGATGTGTGAGAAATTTAGATTTTGTCAATTCTTGCCGGCGATTCAGCAACATTAGTAGGAAAATGCAAACCGGACATAAATAAACGTTCGAATGGGAACTCGCATTTTGCGGGCGGGCTCGTTTCAAGGGAGTTGTTTGTGTTTATCTAGTTAAACGTCAAATTTGAATTGGGATTGTGTGGCTTCCCCCGCGCACCGCTTGTCGCACGGCTGCTACACTTCAACAACAACAACAACAACCAGCAGCAGCAATAGCAGGATGAAAACTGACGAAACGGAAAGTGACTGACCGAATGGGGTTGCTGCTCCGCGCGCGCGGCAAGGGTTGTAAAGTACGATAAGTGGATAGTTTAAATGCGCCATTTACTACGCAGCCGAAAACTTGCGCCCCTGCAGCTATACCCGTTGCGGGGCGGTTATTTGATGTACGATTCATCAACTTACGCGGCGGTTAGACGAACCTAAGGCGACTTACCGTCGTTATGGTAAAACCACCCTCACGCCACGTTCCATAAACAGCCCGACGCGCCCGCCAACGTTACCCGAATTTAATAATTAGATTACATGAGACGGAAACTCAACGAGTTTAATTTTTAAAGTGGTTTGTGGCTGATGAGAGCTTTGACCAGAGGCAGAGGCATTAATTTGCATTCAATTCTTATCAGCTGACGTACAGACGCACGTAATCTATGCGGAGCGACAACGAGTGTGTATGTCAGCGCAAATGGGGCCATGGTTTTTGCGTATGTGGCCCGATGGAGGCAACATATTGTTGTTGTTGGCAGAGCGGCTTACGCGCACCGTCTGCTCTCTTCCGCCGCGCCATCCCCCCACCGAATGTGTTTATTACAAAGTGCCCAAAGTGGCGTAAAGCCTAAAACCACTAATTGGAAAATAAGCGCGCCGCGCCGCCTGCTCGTGCGCATCCCACCCCAACCACTCGCATAGACTGACGGGAAAATCGGGCGCCAAATGTTCGGCCGCATCAAGGATGATTACCGATACGATCACGGTCGTGCGAATTGATGGAGATGGAATGGCAAACAACGAGAGCGGGAGGCAGACAAAAGAAAAACAAAGTATCTAATCATTATCTGTCAAACCATATTTAAAGGACCTTCAAGGATGTTCTTATCCGTAATGCCAACAAAATATATATAAAAAATAATAGGGGTAAGATTTTATAAGTTAGATGTTAGATTTTGAGATCAAACTATGCTTGGTAGGATTTTTAGGCCGCGCATCTGTCGATCATCCCTCTTTTGGAACAACTTATCGCAGCGGATAATATGCACATGCGCTACCGTGCGTATTCACTTTGTTGTTCACTCTCTACGTATTTGCTATTGTGCCCGTGTTTACGTACACGACTGATCCTTGCCCACCTACAAATCTTGTGTGTGCGAGGGGGTTGCTAGGCGCAAAGTGGGATGCATCCCCCTCGATTACACCGATTCCGAGCGAATCCATCGAAACCACGCACACGCGCGCCCGCGCATGCTACTTTTTGCGAAACGAGCATTTGATTGTTCACAGGCACGGTCTGACGATCTTTTTCGCACAATATGCGGTTGCACCCCATGCCTTCCCTATCCGTAAACATTGAAGGGCGAGCGACCCACACGAAAGTTACAACCAAATAAATCTGAACATGCAAAACGAATATAACGTATACTAGGTATCAATCGACAACGTGAAGTGTTTTGCTGGATGGCTGGAGCGCAAACGCCTGAAAACTTGGCGCGATTTATTCTTTAGCCTTGTGCCTGGATCGAGTGATTTTTAATTAAAAATTCTTTTCGTCTCGCCCATATACGATGGATGTGTGCGTGGACGGACATTCTTGCTGAATGTGCCATGTAATGCGTCGCTCCCCGCTTGAGAGAGCGCCTCTATTCGCTGCCTCAAAAGGTAATCAATTTGCTCGTTAGCATATGAGGGTCATTATGGTTCGGCGGTTCGTTGAAGCTCTCCTTTTTTCTCGGCAAACGGCCACGCGCCCTGTGCTGCGGCTTGGCAAAGCACAAAGTACAAAGTGGTAGCGCGACCCTTTCGATATTGGATATGCCGGCATGGATGGGGTTGGTTGCATTAGGGTGGCCACCGTTATGGTTGGTTAACAATGCAATAAATAAATATTATGCGCGAGAGCGTAGCATGGCGTTGAATTGTGTATTTTTCCCGTTTCGACGCAACATTAATTTGGAGCCCCCGAATTTATGCAAATCGTATGTATGCGCGTCTGTCATGTCCGAGGTCGACCACTATGACGGCGGAAAAAAGGCCTACGGGAAAGCAAAATAAATACATCTATGAAATGTTTTTGTGCGAATGATAAGGGACAATTGCCCGGAACACAAAAAAATATTTAAAACAAGGCTGACGAGAAAAACAACAAATGATTACGGAGGGGTTTTGTTATTTTAAACTCGGCAGCCGGAAAATGTGTTGATGGTAATACGCAAAAAAGGGTTATTCCATTTCGTTTGATGCACATTTGGATGCGATGATGCACGCCGGGTAAAAGTGGATGGCCGGTCGCTATCTGAATGCGAAAGGGTGTGTATGTGAG
>JARJDR010001686.1:0-14520 GCA_030264135.1 Myllaena sp. GC000078
CTTTGCATGCGCAGGGCAGCTCACATTCAGTTAGATGTTCAGTTCATCTACCACATAACTTTCCTTTTAGTTTCGACGATTGCCGATGTGCCGTTAACTGCCTACATATTACGTATTTTGAAATAGTTTGGATGATATGAGGTTATCAAATGGCATCAATATAATACAATATTAATTATTGCATGTTCGCGTTCCACTTCCACGCCTTTGCGATCGTGATTGTGACCTTTGACAAGACAATAAAACACCTACGGCTACAGCACAAGCAGTGTAACTGTTTTTGGCGATGTAACAATTAAGCCTTGTAATTTATCTCGCAACTATTATTTTTTCCTCGCGTTCCTTGCGTTATTATATTAATTCTCTTTTCTTACTTTTTTTCTCGTTTCCATGCAAAGACTTACATTAACTACCCTAATACCGGGGCTTTATCTCGCTGCATGTAGGTAGCTCCCGCTTGATTAGCGTAACCATTTGGTTCTGGCAATTATAGGATCGAAGCATAATCGAATCAAGTCCAGTACAGTAATCAGTAATCACTGTTCTTGTTGTCAAGCTATCATTTACGTAAATTACTTGAAGGTTAATACTTGGTACTCACTGCTTTTTTACACAACTTGTCTAATTTGGAGGGCATTATTTTGATTATTGTCATTTCACCGATATATAGGTGTACCAGTAGCAATGAATCGATTCAAGATTTACACATCATTATCGTTGAAGGTAGCTGGAGCGCGCTTTTACTATATTCCTGACATTATTCACGACCATAATGGGGTTGGTTGGTTGGATGGACGATGTGGGCGGACGCGGACATCGTTAACGAGACGTGTCGGAAAATTACTTGCTTTACTTGCGTCCTTGGTGGGAGGAAAGCGGAATTTCCTTTTCAATTTTCGGCTATTCACACGCGTTCATGTTTTTGATGAGGACATGAAAGAACCGCGGCGGTGTCAAGGCCACTCACTGCCGCATCATCAATTCGTTCGATAGGATGGCTCTCCCATTGTTCCTGGTGTTGTCACCTGTTATCAATTGCGCGCGCATAAAATTACTTTTTTCCCGTTAATGTTAGCTAAATATATCTGTCCACAATTATTGTTTGGGAAACGTGCATCTATTTATTGAATAACTGAAGTGGCAGGTTATAATCATCAGTCATTTAACGCCGAATTTCAATTCAGATTTCAAGGTTGGTTCGAATGCACTGCACTTTCGAAATTAATCTATTTCATATCCAATCGAATTGGTATTGCAACCTTGATCCATGTCATGTTCGAAAAGAGTAGCAAGGTCAATACATTGTCTGTCTAGCTGTTAGAGTTTAACATTATGTATTAACATTTCACATTAGTATCAGTTTGCGTTCATTTTGTTGAGAGCAGCAATATCGGAGAAAGTCGGTAACGTGTTCAATGGTAGTGAATGTTTTATGTTGTCTGGCGAGACGCCGGCGTCATTAACGCTCGCCGGTGTAATTAATAAATTTCGGCGATGATTTTCACGCGACTTGGCAAAAACTTGCTCATTGATAATTGAAACACGTCTACACACCTAAGTGATGATTCAAGTAATTGTATACAAAGGTATACAAATAGTTAAAAATTTGCTAATAAAACGAGTGATTTGAATTTATGAATCACTTCGTGAGGTAAATGTCAAGTTCTTTTACCGTTTAATGCTTTCAACCCATTGTGTATTTTTACCGCTTCCACTAACATGAAAAAGTTGTATGTTACAACAAATATTCTGCTTGTGACATTATATACTTTATACTTAGTTAGTGGTTTCTCTAGTTTTACAAAGGATAGTGTAAATTGTGCTGCGCGTAGTTGAGACAAGGATTTCCTGCTCGTACTGAGCGTGTGCATGTATGCGCTATATTTTCTCATGGCACTTCCATGTCACTTCCGCTCGCGATTTGTAACATAACGAATAGCGATAAGGCGATAAGTAAGCACAACCATGGCAATTTTGGTATTTCCAATAATTGCACATGGTATCTTATCACATATGTCACACACACGTACATTTATTTCAATCCATCTACTTAATTAGTAGTAAGCAATTCAGGAAATCACTTTTCAAGTTTTACCTGGACTATAAAAACTAAATCATTATTGTAAACTTTTCACACAAAGATCGATACGTTTACGATTACGATCAACAATTGAACATAATGTGTTTACCAATAATCATATTTACGATGTGAATTGCAATCTGGGTTCTTTCTAAAACGCGGTTTTTCTCTCTATTGTTACAGGTGAGTGTCGTCAGGCGTTAGTCGTGAGTTTTTCCCCACATTCATTTCAAACGTGTTTGATGTAAGTACAAGTACAAATGAAATCGATTATACGTCCCCGGATTGAATCATTATGGTTAATGAAGGTTTGCGTTTGCTGCTCGTTATTATGCTCAATGTTTCACAGACGATGATTGATCTAGATTTATGATCATGCACAGTTTTTTCTTCTCTGATTGGTGAGAAACACTCGTATGTATTTACGTATTTGCAACTATATCGCTATGAAAACGCTATGGCGCTGAAGGCTATCGATTGAGTAGGTAGTTTAAACACGCATTGTTTAAACTTCGTCTATTTTACCCTAGATCGTGTTGAATTAAAGTTCAAGCGTTAAGCAAACATATTCGCCGATGTCGCGTTTTTTGGATTACTATTAATCTCTTATCGTCACCACCACCACCGTTATCAGGTGCCTTCAATTCGTATTATCGTTTATATGCGTAAGAGGTGTGGCAAAAAAAATTATCGATGTAGGCAAATTTAAACCTACAATACATTAGGTCGCATAAATTGAAATTTGTCGTTGATATTTTCATTTGCCATATATTTGTTAAATCTGCGTGAAGTTGATTTATGAGAAAATGCTCAAGGTTTAATAAGTAGCCGAAACGAAACAAAATTTATCTAATTGTACGTCATGCGTACAACACAAGGCGGGAGCGTAATGCCGCGTTTGAATCTAAATACAAACTATTTTGCGTGATTTTAAACAGACTTTCCTCATTCAACTCAATAAGCCTAACCACCACTTGAGACTTGTTTCGTAATTCTCTTTTTTTATGATTCGATTCGCTTTAGTTTTTATGCGCTATTCTATCATTCATGATGCGATTACGTATTTGATTCTATTGTACGTTTTTTCTCTCTAATTTTCTCTCCCGAAGCATTTTACATAATAACAAATACGTTGCTTTTAAAATTGTATAGTAATAGTTGTCTTGCGCGATTATTTCAAGGGTTGGGATGAGGCCTAAGGGAATTGCGGAATGAGTAATGAAATGCCCTTGGGATTTCGATCTGAATATGATGACAGCAGACGCGACGCGTGTGGCTGTTTGTATTGCGTTTCGATAATTAATTTATGACTTTCGCATGTGTTTACACACGAGGCAATTGTTGTGAGTATTTTTTATGCTCTTATGCAATCGTATTAAATTTTTTCTATGAGAAATGCTACACGTTTTAAATTGCAATCATGTATTTATGATTTATTGATAAACGCAAGAAATGACAATGACCGTGACATATATCAAATTCCCCATCGATGGCAATGGCCAGCGTGATGAACCGTTGCGTGTCTGTAACCCTTTGACGTGGCCAAGGGACGCGCGAGTATTGCCTGTCGATTTCGTTACTAGGTAGTACGTACTTTTTGTAACCATTGATGTGTGCTTTATAGCCAATCCATTACCATTAGCAACAAACGAGTTTTCAAGTCCCATTAGAATTCGTGCGTTTTTCTCCAGTCGTTCACTTACGCAGTGGCCATAATTTGATAAAAAATACATTTTATTATTCATAATTTTCTATGCGTACTCGATATTCAATGATATTTCAATTCAGTACGAAATTCGCAGTCTGTGGGTGTTTGAAATCTGGGTTAAACATGACTAATACAGATTGCGATTGAGCACACCAGCGCAAGCACAATGAACACTCGCCAAATTTGTACAAGTTAAGAATCAAATAATATATACAATGAAACGCATAAATAGTTCGCACAAATTTTGTAGCAATTTTTTTTGAGATGTTTGCAAAGCAGAAAGTATTTAATTACTTAATCGAACGTTTCATAAGTTCGTGCAGGCAATTGTGTGCAATACAACAAACATAAAATAACGAGTGTGATGTAAGGCAGTAACAAATTTTAATTTGTATACGTTTCATTGTTTAATTAACAATGCGACAATGTATTTTCATTGCCAGATAAATCCAATCTTTTAATTATTTTAACCTCTGTCGTTGAATTTCTTACGACTTCGCAAATAAATAATAAATGAAGTATTTGTGAGTGGTACAAATATAAACACTCTAAATACCTTAATGATAAGAAATGAGTGAAATGAGTATTAACGATGGAATTGATATTATTAGACGTATTAATCATTAATGTCGACGTATATCGGAAATATATCGGAAATAATTGTCGATTCCCATTATGTTGATATTGATGCGGCGCATTGGACATGAAAATCACCGCCCGCCATCGCCTCACGATTGTGAATTAAACGTAGATGAAGGAAAGAAAACGAAACAATTGCGATTGTATTGAGTCGAGACGCTGAGGCATACAAGTCACTTCACTCCAAGTGAAGTTACTTACGCAGCGAGTAAGTAACGCGTACATTACGTCGTTACTGTTATAACGACCGAGGGTCAAGAAACTGTAACGTCTTCGTTATAAAAAGTACAACTTGTAGAGGTATATTGTAGGTATTTCTATATATGTACCTATGTATTAGCAATACAAATATGTAGTCAATACATATCAATATGCAATATCCGAATGGAATGAATGAGTAGACCAACACAACGTTATATGTATCGGCATATTTGATAGATAGCAATAAATGGTTGCAGACTTCAGTTTCAAATCATCGTATGTTAATGAGTTGTCGCGTAAAACTCTTCATTTTGTGCTGTTGTGCACTATTTCATTCAGGCCAGCGCTTGCACGCGATTCATTTTCTATTTCCTCACGACTTCCTTTTCTAGTTGCACTGTTCTCTTGATAAGGTAGCAAACAAATATATTATTCACATTTACTTTTATTCATCTTCGACATACTTACAGTATTCCATTTACGCATTTATAACAAAGCATTTCAAACAAGAAGTTTTATACATTCTCAAGGAAGCCAACAGATGTGTCGCTGATTGGAGAAGACTTAAAACTTGCTTCTGTTCAGACACAACAAAAATAAAATCGCTGCTGACGTTTGCGAGTTTCTAGGCTGCCCGAAATGAAGTACATACTCGTAGAACGAATAGAATGAACTAAATAGTTTCACGTGTCCGGTTTAACTATAGGGGATGCCCAAATGTGGCGTGGTCATTAATGTTAATAACTAATATGAAATAAGTTACAACGATTTGCAGCAAATACGACTATTATAAAATTTACGGTGGGAACCGGGACATACCTACGATACCCAACAAAACAATATTGCGAATTCTTAGGCGAAAACCGTTAAATTATCTTTCCTTTAAATGAAAAAATTATAGTATTCCCATTCGTACCCTATGTTTATATCTCGCTAATAATGGTCAATTTGCTCAAAACACATGCAGCGACAGCTACACGAACAATAAACAATGTCATACGAAATTATTACATAGTTTGTATTCTAGAGTTTGAAGAGTTATTTCATGAATGGAATCGAAAGTTCATTGAAATTATTCCCTGTTGAATAGTGGTACATACATACGTTAGTATGTGGTGTTTTGCGTCATGGCGGAATATTACGAAAATTATTCGCATATTCGGTGAAGGTTGCAGCTCGTTACTTTTATTATGAAATGGCACGCTGATAAATTTGACTTATCCGAAATTGTGGTATTTTGCGAGCATCTTAAAATTAGACTTGCGATAAATGAAACATCAATCAATCACGACGCGATTTAACAATAATATTGTCGAAACGTGGATGATGTCATTATTGTATGCAAACGTGTACATATTGAGCAAGCAGAAATCTTGTCGAAATCACTCTCCACTCGCCATTGATGTTACGCCATGCCACATGCTAAATTTAGTTGGTAAAATTGAACGCGCAATTTACCATTTCATTTTATGTTGTATATTCAATTGATTTTCTGGCTTATCTTTCGTTATCATTCCGCTCGTGACGTTGACTTTGTTCAATATTGCAATACCTACAATATGGCTGGAATAATTTAGCATTTTATTACTATGCGCGGAGATAATTTTAAAATGATTGGGTATTGCTTTCCTACAGTGAACATGATCGCTACAAAAAAGTGCTGTGGAAGGAAGTTCGCGTCGGCGATCTCATCCATCTGTCCAACAACGAAGTGGTGCCGGCCGACATCCTTTTGCTGCGGTCGAGCGATCCGAATGGCTTGTGCTACATCGACACCGGTCACCTGGATGGCGAAACCAATCTCAAGCAGCGTAAAGTCGCTCGCGGCTTCACTGAGAAGGTAGTAGCATTTCGTGTACCCATCACGTGCGAATCCATTCTAATGTTGCGTCATGTTTTCAGCAAGATTTATTCGAACCGAGCAAATTCAAGAGCATCATCGAGGTGGATGCGCCGACGACAAAGATCTATCGCTTTCATGGTGCGATGATCCATCCGTCCGGCGAGCGCGTGCCGGTGGGCACCGACAACCTGTTGCTGCGCGAGTGCCTCCTCAAGAACACCGACTTCGTGGAGGGCATCGTCGTGTACGCCGGCCACGAAACCAAAGCGATGCTCAACAACGGCGGCCCGCGCTACAAGCGCTCCACGTTGGAGCGTCTGATGAACACGGACGTCATCTGGTGCGTGATCATCCTGTTCGTGCTTTGTCTGCTGGGCGCGTTGGGCTGCAAGGTGTGGCTGAGCGCCTACCCGAAGCTGGAGTACCCGTTTCGACCGGAGGGCTCCAACGACACCAGCGAAGCGTTCCTCGCCTTTTGGACCTACGTGATCATTTTGCAAATCATGATTCCGCTCTCGCTGTACGTGACGCTCGAAATGTGCAAGATCATCCAGGTGTACCACATCCACAACAACGTCGATTTGTACGACTCGCTCGTCGACAAGCGGCTGGAGTGTCGCGCGCTGAACATCACCGAAGAACTGGGCCAGATTCAGTACGTGTTCTCGGACAAGACGGGCACGCTAACGGAGAATCGCATGATATTCCGCCACTGCACCATTGCCGGCGTCGATTACAACCATCCGCATCTGTTGGACGACAGCAAGGCGAAGAACACGCTGACGGTGCTTGCGAATCCGAAGCTCTCGGCCGATCTCGGCTATCAGCTCGTTCAGGACGACGCGTCGATTTCGCGACAGATCCACGCGGCGCGCGTCCAAGAGTTCCTCGTGTTGCTCGCCGTGTGCAACACGGTGGTGTGCGCGCACCACCCGCACCACGATCTCATGAATTCCAGCGGCATCGTGGAGCAGCCGACGACGGGACGCAATCCATTCGAAACGACAACACCGTCCAGCGTGACGATCACTGATCTCAACGACGATAGCACCGCGGGCAGCAATGACTACGCCCGCCTTGACGAGTCGCGCTCGGTGACGCCGTCTCCGCCGCTCAACAACGCCAACAACCATCTGCACGCCGACCGTAAGCAACACGTGCCCTCTTTAAGCCCCATCACATCGGTGGATTCATCGCCCACCGGTGAACTGCCCACCGTTAAAACGCTGCGACCGAAGATCCTCACCATTCCAACGCTCAACTTTCTCGGCGCAAAGCGCGGCAATCTAACGGACGAGCAGAAGGTGAAAGCCACGCAGCAATCGAGCAGCACGACGACAACGCCGTCGCCGCAGGATTTGAAGCCGATCTTCGAAGCGGAGAGCCCCGACGAACTGGCGCTGGTGGACGCCGCCTACACATACAGCTGTAAACTGGTGCGGCGCACGCCAACCAACGTCTTGGTGGAGACTACACGCACCGGGCGGCTTGACTACGAGATCCTCAACATCCTACCCTTTGATTCGACGCGCAAATGCATGTCGGTGATCGTCAAGCACCCGCTGACGAAGAAACTCATTCTCTACTGCAAGGGCGCCGACACCACCATCCTGCCCAATTTGGCGCCCGTCGAGGACGACTCCGAGGCGAAGAAGCTCATCTACCAAACGCAGCAGCAGCTCAACGCGTACGCCAAGAAGGGGCTGCGCGTTCTAGTCATGGCGAAGCGCACACTCTCGACGGCCGAGTACGGCGACTGGCATCGCAAGCACAAGGAGGCCGAGGTGGCGCACGAGAACCTCGAGAAGCGGCTGCTGGAAAGCTACGCGCAGATCGAATGCGATCTGCAGCTGCTGGGCGCCACCGGCATTGAGGACCGCCTGCAGGAGGGTGTGCCCGAAACGCTCAGCTCGCTGATGGCGGCCGGCATCGTCGTGTGGGTGGTCACCGGCGATAAGCCCGAGACGGCCATCAACATTGCCTACTCGGCGAAGCTGTTTTCGCCGCACATGGAACAGCTGAAGATAATGGCCCGCAGCAAAGAGGCGGCGGAGAGTACGATATTCTTCTATCTGAACGAGATCGAACGCGAGAACCCCGAGAAGAGCAACCACGGCGCATCGACGGCGTCGGCGTCGCCGATCAAGACGAAACCGCGCGCTTTGATCGTGGACGGCAAAACGCTCACGTTCATCCTCGATCGTCGCTCGAACCTGACGAAACCGTTCCTCAAACTAACCACGTACTGCAATTCGGTGCTCTGCTGTCGGACAACGCCGCTGCAGAAGGCGTACATCGTCAAGGTGGTGAAGGAGGAGTTGAAGATGCGGACGTTGGCGATCGGGGATGGTGCCAACGACGTCAGCATGATTCAAACGGCCGACATCGGTATCGGGATTTCGGGGCAGGAGGGCATGCAAGCGGTGATGGCAGCCGATTTCTCGCTCTCCCGCTTCAAATATCTGGAGCGGTTTCTGCTGGTGCACGGCCATTGGAGCTACGATCGCCTGTCGAATATGATTTTGTACTTTTTCTACAAGAACGCTGCGTTCGTCTTCTTGATCTTCTGGTACCAGTTGTATTGCGGCTTCTCCGGCTCTGTGATGATCGACCAAATGTACCTCATGTTATATAACTTACTCTTCACCTCGTTACCGCCACTTGCAATCGGTAAATGGGATGGTATTGAACTAGAACGGAACGCCGAAGTAATTCTGGTTGATTTGTTTTCTCAAAGGTGTATATGATCAAGACGCACCGGAGCATATTCTTCGGGAAAATCCACATCTGTATGAAAGAGGGCGTTTGGGCAAAGTGTATCGGACGAACTCCTTCTGGCTAACTATGGTCGACGCTATCTATCAGTCGCTCACCGTATTCTTCGTCTGTCAGGGCGTGTACGCAGACAGCGAGATCGATATATGGGAATATGGCACTGTCGTGACGACGTCGTGCATGTTTGTGATGCTGTTACACGCCGCGATTGAGACTCGTTCGTGGGTAAGGAGCAAAACCAACAAATTGTATTTAAGAAAATGCTCAATTCTTATACATATATGCAATTTACAGACGATTATCCAAGTGGCAAGCTTGATATTGTCAATTGGCGCCTTCTATGTCTACTCAATTCTCTACAATTCATTGTGTGTGAGTTGCTTTGGCCTGCCAAGCAATTACTGGATCATTCAACATGCGATGAGCACCTTGAACTATTGGCTGGTGATTCCACTGAGTTGTGTGGTAGCTCTTCTTCCCAGGTAAACAAATAATATTTCAGCAAGAAATTTATCTTATATAATGCCGGTTTTGTAGGTTTTTGTTGCGCATAATGAACACGGTGATTTTCCCCGATGACGTGACGCGTACCCTGTTACTCCATCGACGTGCTCTGCGGAGAGGTGAGGGGTTTCTCGTATCTTGGTCTAGATCAACGTCGGCCTCGTCGATATATCGGTAAGTTTTCCCACATGCACAATCTACACCGTTTGCGTTTCCATTGCGTTTATGCTAAAAGTCGTGTGACATTTTCCAGTGAACTCTTTTTTTTTTTTTGCTCTATTTCGCTTGATTCACTTCCAAACACGTTTCATTTATTTGCAAAGTTGGCATACGTTCCATAGTTATTCCTGCTTTATTTCGAATCTATTTGCGGTTTATCAAAACAACGTATTTTTACTATTGGCGTTTACGCTTGCTTAAAGCTAGTTAGACTTACTAGAATTATGTAGTTCCATTCAGTTCTTGACTGGTTTGATGCAGTCGATTAGTGAAATTTTAAAAGTTTGGTTCATATTCTACCCATGCGGAGTGAACTTTGGGGTGAGTAGAAAATGGCATGAATAATACATCTTGACATTTGAGTCGTACGACTTGAGCCCACAGAATTTGTAAGTACAAAAAGAAAATTAATTGCAATGTGGCTTGCTCTCCTTACTAATCCTATCTGTGGCTTGCCTTGCAACCCCTGTGGCCTTGCAGATCTGGTGGATGTTCTAATTGAATGTGAGCTTGAACAACAAAATTAATTGCACCATTAAATTCAATTTCATGGCCAAATGTCAGTGATTCTTTTTTATGTCTAGAACCACAGATAACCGGCATAAGAATAACACTTTGACGGCGGTTGGGTGATATACCGCGCGTCAATGGTTACATGTGGGACACACCGCCGCCGCCGCCGCCGCCGCCTCGCGACGGACAAGCTCGCCGTATCGGTGGACGCAAACAGATAAAGAAATAGCGGCATGGTGGTTGCAATGCATTTTTTAAAACGGCTGTGATGTTATAAGCAAATCGCAATTTGCTTTGTCCTCCTTGTCTTCATCATCCTCCCTAGACGCCTCTCCTATCATCCCCTTTCTGTTGGGCGAGATATTCGAAGTTTTTTTAAAATTAGTAATCGAGCGTCGATCCTATTGGGACCAACATTTATTCATGGCTATCTTTCATCTCGCGTTTTACTCGCAACACTATATTTCTACTAATAAGTTGGGCACCGTCGGGATTTTATTTTTGACTATGATTTTATTTAACGCACCCAATGCTCAATTATACGTTGACTGCGGCAAGAACGGCATGATGCGTAGCATGAGAAGACATTTTTGATTAGGGATAGAAATTATGTGCCATTAAATGATTGCAAGGTGGTATATGAACTTAAAAAAGCAAGCGCAGCGCCTACAATGGCTTAGTTGATTGCCAATAGCGACGAATCGTTTTGATAATATTGTAGCAAGAATTTCAGTCTCTGACGAAAGGGATTTCATCAACAAACTATATATTTAAAGTTGCATATTCAAATGACACGAGAGAGAATGCACGGAAATGACTAAACGTTGATGACCGAAATGTAAAATCTTATTAAATACTATATAAAATATTTTTATAAGGAATAATAAATGACTAAAATAATATTTAGGCATCATAGAATATGCGGCATTTAGCTAGGGGTGCATATAATTTATGGGATTTACAATTTTTTTGAACAATTAAAGGTGTACTTAAAGAAGTATGCATCTCACTTTGGATTTAATCACACATTGAAATATTAGTTATCATAGTTACCAAGCTAGGCCCGGTTTTTATTTTGGTTTTTCGATGATTCGTGTGCTACTATTCAATATTATTATGATTAATTTGCCTCTTCTGTTCTACGAAAAAAGAAGAAGAAGGTAAAACGCTTGCATAAAATCATGGTTAGATTGATTGAATGAATGCCTTAGAAATAATGATAATGAAAAAGTGATAATACTGCTATAAGCTACAAATTAAATTACTTAATAATACATTAGATGGTCGATTGCAAACCGATGATAATGCTGATCGGGAGGTAAATTTGACGACAACTAAACGCGCTCATTTAGTAGGAAATTGTACATAATATTTATAGATTATTTGCATATGGATGTACCTCTAACTTAATTTATTCATATTCAATCAATTTTATCATAATAGTTTTATTAGTTTTGAATTTAATTTAGAGCAAAAATTTAACGTTTACTTACTCATCATCATCGAATTGATGATTTCAATCATACTCCTGCTTGCCAAAAGGGTTCTGAATTGCCACCAAAACTTAATTATTTTTTATCACAAATCAAGAATTTTAGCGCAAATAAGTCAATTGTGGAGGTTACTATGACAAGAATGATTAACTTTTAAACTATATAACCTATCCAATGCCTTATGAAGAAAATTCAAACACATAATTTTTAGAATGATTGTGTTTTCACGTGGTTCTCAATTTATGCCAATGGATATGAAGCAAGAAAACAACCTGGTTGGATGAATGAAATGAATTATTATACAAAATATACAATCAATTCTATAAGTATGTGAAGCAAATTGTAACACGAATAATATCAGACTGTGTGATTATAAAAGTTATGTTTATCTGAGAGTATAAATATTTGTTAACTACTAAATATAAAAAAGATGATATATAGCGCCTTTCTCTACTGTAATATCATAATATAGTTAGTAGATAATTTTCGTAAATTTGCGATACGAGCCGGTGCTGTTCTCAAGCCGTGCCTGCAACGTATGTAAAATCAAAATTCGCAAGCATATGCCTGAGTTGAAGTGCAAGCTAGAGCGAAGATATCGCTCACCTTGTCCCCCACCAACCGCTAAAGCACCTGGAGTGGAGCGCTTTTTATAATTGTCTCTTTCTGCTACTCGAGCGGATGAATACCGGTCACACTGTCTAGCCCGACCTTGTGAGTAAAATTGGTGTAGATGATCCCGGTCATCTAAGTGAGCAGGAGAGGAATTGAATGAACTTGTGCGTTATATTATGGCATTAGAATGCGTGATATGCCTTATATGATTCGCAACCACTGGCGTAACTATGCCAAGTGGGGCCCTACGGTTGGCTATTCATACTTATTATGACCTTATAAAATGGCCCATATCTTCGAAACGAAGGGCCGTAGCGACACGTACTCTACAACGTTGGAAAGCACAGCTAGCTCTTTGGCTTTCCAATTAGGTGTAAATCACTTCCGGAAGTTGAATTGTTTCGCCATAATTCGTCTTTGAAAATTTGGAATTTTTTATTTTTCGCTTCTTATTGACTTCAATCAACATCGCACATGATATTAATTAAGCGATTGCAGGTAATGAGAAAAGAAGAAATGGAAAGAAGTAATGATGGTAAAGATTTGTCGCATTTGCGATCTGCATCCTACGCCTCTACGCCGTTCGCCCTTTTCAATCAATAATATGAATTACATTTTTCCTATTACAGCCAATATTACCTAATAATAATAGTGGTAAATATTATTACGAAATGTTGGAATAATATTTTCATTGCGAATATGTAAACAATATGGTTTTGAATTTTGCGGAAGTGCGAGCGCAAAGTACCTGGGGGTCATTAAATTACCCTCCATCTCTGTTGTCCGAATTCTTGCTCGAAAAGTGTTCAATGCATGGTGTGTAGGATGTGCGAATCGAACGCACGCACACATGCGCAAGGGATTAACTCGCTGCGCGGCGGACGACCGGTGCGACCGATGACTCATCCGCGGCGGCGCCGCGCGCTATCTGCTCGACTTAAGCGCGGGCGGCGCGGGCCATTTCTGTTCATGTTCTGTGCTCGCGGCGGACATGCGGACATGTTGTGTGTTGTGTTGCAACAACGTCGCGCGTCGCGCGTACGTGCGTGTAATCACAATTAAAACGCCGTGGCGGTTAATTACATCACTGCAGCATCCCAACAACTACAGTGAACATTCAGTGTTGTGCGCGAGGCGGTAATTGTTATAGTTTGGATGCATCGCAGTAGTGCTAACATCGCGTGTGTTGTGTAAGTGTTCCCCATTGAAGGAATTCATCGAGACCGTCCATCGACCGACGACCAATGGAGTTCCGTCCAACACCAATTAATTGCTCAGGCAAATTAAAATTTATAGGAGGTTATATTTATTTGATTTGTTAATTGTGTATTTCTGTTTGTTGCAGGTAAGCGGAGATTAATCCCTCGTTGTTCATTGGGCGCAGCACGAGCAAGTATTTCGCCAACAAGTTCACCGCGCACTCGGACGACGACCGCCACGACGCGGAGGCATCGCCGGCGCTGCCGCGCCGCTACTCCTCCGCGCAGCATTTGCAGCAGCAGGGCGCGCGCACGCCGCCCGCAACCAACAACGAGGAGCAACAGCCGGTCGACAATGGCTCGCTGCACGTGCCCTCACCGACCGACGCCACCGGCAACCTAGTGCAGCCGCTGCACAACGACATCGAGGAGATGTAAACTCAGGAAGGTGAGCATTGCTTCAGTTGTTTTCTTACTTCCCCCCATGCTCTGTACTCATCCATCTCGCTGGCGGCGGGTGGAACGTCATCATCGCCATGCATGCGGCGAATTCCTTCGCGATCGTGCACACGGTGTACTCATACTTTCAGTGGGGTTCGTGGGGATCATCCGGCGACGCAGACGACGATATTGTATGCAGTGCACGAACGAAGTCCGATTTTCGCGGGGCGGGCCGACGACTGACTTTGGGCCACTTTGGGCGGCGATCCCAACTTTTTTCCGAATTGCGG
>JARJDR010001688.1:0-10768 GCA_030264135.1 Myllaena sp. GC000078
GTGCCCGACTTGTATAAAAGACGCATCCGCAAACAATGCGAGTAAAAAGATTGCTGCACAAATGACAAAGAAATGAATGAATGCTGCTAGCACAATGCAATGAAAAAGTGTGGTAGCGAGCATTAAGATGCAACGTGGAATAATGCACGTTTGGTGTTATAAAACGGCGTAAATTGTTATCTCATCCCAAGGCAGCAGCAAGAAAATTGTCATTGTGTTTGCGTACTTTACTTATGCATTTGGCTGTTCCATAATTCGCATGGTAAATGAATGGAAACATATCAAGTCCTATTCAGAATTAAATTCAACTCGTTAAATGTTAAATTATTGCTAAATCGATATGCAAGCCTTTATAGCACTTAATTTACGATCCAGTAGTTCGCGTTTAATTTGCACTACCCTCGAATGTCTGCTCCAATTTGATATCTTCAGCGCCCACTCGACACCCGTCATCCAGGATGTTACGTGGAAAGTTTTTCAATTTTTAACTTACTTTACTTTTGGTTCTTCTTTTGCACCGTGCCATCCGTTCGCCTTCTGCAAAGAATGGTCGTTTTCGGACTTTTGCTGTGAATCGTGAGGAGCGCTTTTCGCGCTGGGAAACAAATCGGGTGCGTTATGTGCAAGATTTATATATCACTTTACGTGTAGTCTGTATATAAATAGGTCAGTCATTGTTTTCTTCTCACTGTGTTAACTACCGCTTGCTCGTTTCGCAATCGCCAAATATCAAAGTGCACGGTGCAAATTTAATGCAAGCCGAAATGTATTGAACTATAAAAATCTGAAACCAATCGCTTTGTTTGCAAACCTAGTACATTTCGAAAAAGCAAGCAATCTGCAAATTTCTTTTGCAATTCGAATGTATTGAATGTACAAATGTGATCATCCTCACGCTTGAGAGGGTATTGAAGAGAATTGAAGAGAAAAGATTAAATAACTACCATACATTTTAATTTAAATCAATTACGAATATTTATATTGTATATGTAGATAAAGTACAGTTTTTCACTTCAAAAAACTAAAACTACATGAATAGTAAACTATTTTTTAGCGAAAAAACTTATTGAAATAAAATAGAACGTTCTAGCCAAACAGATAAAGTTGTAGCCGGTAGCAAATAGCAGCTAGGATAATAATGACTGCCGTTGTCCTGTTAGCAGGAAAAAGTCAAACGCAGAAGCGATATTGATGCGCGCGCGTGGACCAGCGCTGATACGCGACGCACATACTAATGTTGCAATCTTTTTACGCGCCCTCCTCGTTTGGCGCTTTTCTTCCAATGGCATTTCCTCGACTCCGCTTTTACCCGCTCTCTAATACACCTTATCATACTCGACGCATTTTTACTTCGATTTTTATTATGGCGGCTACAACTTTTTACCGTTGAAGTGTATCGTCCTAGTTTCCTCTGCAAATTGAGTTCGTGCAGCTTTCCGGACTTATCGGATCGTAAATAGAGTATATTTATTCCAGTCATACTCGCTGCAAATAACTTCATCCAATAGGATGTAGTATAAAATAGTATTATGCCTGAGAATGCTGTAAAACTATGTTAAATACCCGAAACCCGGAACTATAAGTTGGTAATTGACAATTCCAATTGAAACACGCAGATTTGTAGCGCGTTGCGTTGCTGAAAACAGTAAAGAAACTATAGGAACGTCGTATCATCGCTCATAAGTGGCTGGCGTGCACTACATTGCGCATGATGCGTGGCGCAAGTAATAAAACACCAGGCCACCGGACAGACAACAAATCGGCGTTTTCCGCGCATGGTGGAAAAGCAATACGTCATCCGCGTGTTTTATATACCTCACACACATTTGATTTATACGTGATGTTGACGAACCAAACAGCTCCACTAATATAAGTGGGACAAAAACTCGTAATAGTTTATTTTTTTACGATGTTGATGGATTATACGTACAAAATTACGATTTATTTTTTAGTTTATTTCGATTTAGTTTTGGGTCGCATTGCAAAAACCACAAATCAAATGTATAAGCCGCCAACTCTACCGGGAATGTCCCGTTTCGGGCGTCCGGCGGCAAAAACATTTCCGTCCGCCGCCACCATGTCCTTCCTGCAGCGCCGCTGAAAACTTGCATTCAAGCCGCCCGCCCACACCAAACCTACCAATATGTCCCCAGACGGGGCAACTAACAAGGCGACACGGAGACCTGCCATGTAACCGCATGTTTTGCAAGTACAATCATGCGGTAGCATTGCGATGATTACGTTTACCGTTCCGCCGCTGCTGCGAAAAGCACATATAGCGCTCACCCACCCGCACCCCTAAATCGTTAGCACAATAAGCAGAGTCGCGGTGGTAGAAAATAGTCGTGCAACTATGCATTAGTTATAGCGGCATGTCGGCATACTGACGATGCTCATTTTGTGTGCCAAGATGACTGAGTTGAAAGGAGCGAGAACGCGGCAGAGAGATTGCGAGAATGTTAACGCGAAGCAATCCCAAATATCACCCCGGGAAAGTTTTGGCGAGCGTTGTTGGTGTTGGAAACTTCCACGTTGCTGGCCGAACACGCAGTACTTTGCGACTAATGCAGAGGTGGTGAGGCAAAACAACCAGGAAGATTGGAAGATAATTGCGTTTTTGTGTTCCACACGCCACCAGTGGCGCTTTGATAAATTGCTGTTTTAATTAACTTCAGGTGTCTTTTTCAAGAAGTTTTAAGTGATAAAAAGGAACACTTCCGGTTTACAAGAAAGCAGTACATTTGCCTCCTAGGTAGGAGCAAATCGGGTATCCTGATTTGATGTGTTGTAAAAACAATTCATGCTAATCTACATATTCGTTAGCAAGGACCAAGGACCCTTTTGAACCGCTTGTATTTAATTATTTGCGTCCTTGACTTTCTACAAATGTGTTCTATGACGACGATTATGATAAATTATGCAAATCTCAAGCGCATGTTATTAAAGTTGACGCACCTGGAGCAGCTTCAGCATCTAAAATGAAAGAGTTATAAAGTGGCTAACTTTTTTGAATGAAAGTACTTACCTGACTTTAATAAAGTCCCATCAATTGTAAGGTTGATTCCAGGCTAATTCGCAGGCAATATTAATGACGTCGGTTACAAATTTGAAACTGTCTATGGCTACATGAAATCCCTTTGGGATGGAATTAAGTATTATGACTCTCTCAGCAGCGCCTGACAATGTTGAATATAAATTTAAACCGGCTTGGGCCTAGCAATAAGGCTCGTCCATATTACATGAAATTAGTTCTTGCCAAGCACCCCTTATGGCGGCCGTCATCCTTCCCTATCTAGAGGATAGCTCAAATTTGTCGTACATAACGACATCTATCTAGGCACCGGATTCCTACTAGTAAAGCTAGTAGGATGTAGCGTTAAGCTGACTTAAAAAGTTGTTTCGCCGACGCATTGAATCACGAAATGACTCATTCTGCCTGTCGTCACATAAAAATCCTCGAACTAGGACGGGAGCGCTGAAGACGTCAAATTAGAAACGACGAAAAGGCCAACAAAGAGCAATCTAGTTTCTAGTAGTCTTTCGCCGGTTTCATTTCGGCGTCCTGCAATTACGACGGGCGCCTCAAATCGACATTTATGACCTCGTCGCACGCCCGCCCACACAGCTCTACGAAACCGATAAAAGAAAGAAATGGGAAAGCCGAGCCGAGTTCTTTTGCGTGCGCCGCACGAAAAAAGACTTGCCAAGAACAATCAAATGCATTTGTTTACATCCGATGCCAAAGCAATTAATTTCAGTGCAAAGTCGTAAACATTCGGTCCGAATTGAACCCATCCCATTTAGGTATTCGACGATCAGGCACAGCCGGTGCGCCACGCCGCACGGGCTGCGCACGCCTGGAAGCGGTTCGCGAGCGTGGCGGGCAGCCGGCGGAGTTCGCGGGCCACCGCCGGCCCGGCGCACTGGACCTACGAGATGCTGCCGAACGGCGAGTACTCGCCGCAGATCACCGGCTCGAAGGTGCGCGTCAACTTTCCGCCGGACATCGACCGCCGTCACAGTCGGTCGCTGCTCATCCCGCGGCGCGCTCGCAGCATGAGCGCGTGGAGCGACATCAGCAGGTCCAGTTGGCGGCTGGACGATAGGTAAATGCTACCTACATTGCGATACATCGATTAATCTTATTTCGCTTCTCTATTACAAATCTGTTTCTTAATTAAAAAATTAAATCAATGCATTCTTAAAACTAATTACATATAGAAAAGTACTACATTATATCAAAATATGAACTAAATATTGAATTACATAATTAATCAAAGTACTAAGAAACTAAAAATATTTAAGTAATTAATTGTTAAATTGCTTCCGCATAAAAGTTATTTCTATTGTTGCAGGTGAGCACTGAAACCCGTGAAAAACTTACCAAAATAATGTGCAAATAAATTCAGAAATCATCCTTTTTCACGGTATTCAACCCCGTGCCATAAACATCAGTAGGCTTGAAGGTTGGATCATCGGGAAAGAGATCGTGATAGGCATCGTCAAAAGCGTAGTTAGAACTCTAAAACAGTGATAATCAAGGTCAATATTGAAAAGCCTGAACCATTTTTCAAATAAGAGCACCGGATTGATAATTTCAGTGCCAAATGGCATATTAAGCAGCAAGATATCATCGATACGAGCGTGATAAGTTGCCTGTCCGCTAGACGCGATATTCAAATCCTTGGCATTCTTGTCGTTCGCTATGCCAGAATTAGTGGCGATCGGGTACGAAGGTGTAGCATAAACAGTTGATGCGACAGGATTATCTAATTTCATATTGGCTACCGCTGCAGCTGCTGCTTCGATGGCGGTTAGCGACTCAGAGCGTGACGTTGTGCCAACTCTCGATACGGAAATAGTGCAACCATTATGAGTGAGGCCTATAATATAATGTGTTTAACAAATAATGTGTTTAACTGTTCAAATTGATTATAAATACCTGTTAGATATTTTATAGCAGCATAGACACTATGCAGTGAATTGAACTCTAAGGTTGCTTGATCAATTCCAATCTTTTTGTAAATCTGCAGCAATGCCGGTGTCTTAAGACGGGTTCGCACCAGCTCGTAGACATCATTCTTGCTCATGCCCACCGGCAAATTTTGCAATTTTATCGAACAATTCTATAAATAATAAATATTCGTGGTATGAAACAATTCAAGTTACGCAAGACACCACACAGGACGCCATATCGTAAAGAAGGACCAACCTCCTTAGGTATACCCATAGGTATACCATAAAATGGGGTACCTTCAGCCATTTTCAATTTAAATCATTATTTGAAAAGTTATAACTGAACACCAATCAACTCATGAATACTACATAATTAATTTCTCATCCAATCCAATAACAAAATCAAATTCTTATAGGATTTAAACAATTCAAATTAGAACTTTACCGAAGCTATACAGCGGCCATTTTAGAAGACAAGTAATAGTACTCACATTGCGCGCCTCCAGAGAGCGATCCGGCCGCGCCCATTCGACGGTGATGCAGCTGCCCCACAGTCGCAGCTTATTCGGCCACATGCTCTTCCGGCACAGGCTGGCGGCGCGATGCGATTCGAACTCGATGAACGCCCAGCCGCGATTCGCCTGGCCGCGGTGCGCGTCCGCCTTGCACTGCACGTCGACGATGCCCTCGAAGCGGTGGCGCAATTCTTCGCGCAACTGCAGCGCCGTGACGGTCGTTGGGATGCCGTAGATGAAGAGCTTCGTATTGTCCCACGATTTGTATACGCAGAGCGCGCGATCTATCAGAATGTAGCCGTGCAGCACGCGCACCGCCTGGTCGGCGTGCTCCACGTGCATGAACGTCACGAAGCAGAAGCCACGCGAAAAGCCGGAGAACTCCATCATCAATCGAAACTCGTACACCTCGCCGATGACGGCAAAATACGGATAGAGGTGGCTGGCGAGCATGTTGCGCGGGAGGTTGGAAACAAAGATTTGCGTGCCGGCTGGCGGAGCTTGCGCCGCACGATCGTTGCGGTACACGTGCTGTGCACGGTCGTAGCGTACCTTATCTCGCGGCAGCAATAGCTTTGACATTGCCACGGGTTGAAATTCGCGTTGCATCATGCAATTTTATCTAATTAATACAAATCAATTAAGTCTTGCTAATTTTTATCTACTCTAACGAAGGTACTACCAAATACAATCGAACAGGTAGTTAAAATTAGTTAAAATATTGTTTATATAATTTTACTCACCGTCGAATGTGTAGAGCTAGCTAGGTTTCTAGCTTGCCGTCCAACGCACTTCTGCGTTCTGTCGACAAAACACCAAGCGTGTAGGATACATTCGAAAAGTTACCCCCATGCATGTTCACTTTTCCCAAAAACCGAAGAATAGAAATTCAAACCGCCAAACCGTCGAGCAGTAATAAGAAACGCACAATAGGGCCATGCTGCTTATCACACGTGAAATCGTATGGTTTTGCTGTGACGCTATGCAGAAGACCCCGTCTGTCTAGGCAAGGTTTAACTCGAAACGCGCATGTGTGGCAAGGCATCGCCAATTATCCACAAAAATGAAAACGCAGTTGCTGTCAAAATGTCAAAGATTTGTGATTAATGAAGTCCACCTGTGCAAACGCAAATGCAGCGCCTGAAATTGAATGTGCCCGTATGCAGCCATTATGTTGTCCACCGTTATTTATTCATGCGTGCATGGAAACTCTCAGAAAAGGACTCTTCCAGAAAAACACAAATTTTAATGAGTGTAGAGTGCGTGTGTGTGTGTGTGTGCGTGTGTGCTTTGTTGATTTAAAACGTACATCCTGCTATTGGTCGGATTGCGAAGGGAGAATAAATTTATTCCGCGTGGCGAGGCGTATGAGGCACACCAAGGCCAAGGGGAACACTGTCCAATTGTGTTCCCCTAGCTACCTAACGTTGTCTGGCTTTGCATGCAAGGTATAAAGATATTAAGAATTAAAACGAAAAACGATATTTCGAAGTTGCACAAATTATATTTATTTTTGAACGTAAATATCCAGTAGTCAAATACACAAGAAAACACAATTTCAGACGAAGTACAGAATTATCAATTTTGATGGTTTGGATGGTTACCAATCAAAATGTATTGGTGATTCAAATATCTGTGAGGCTTCATAAGAAATCGTGAATTGATAATAATTATACAGCATGTATGATAGAAATTTGTCGAATTTTTTTACGCAGGACAAACGAGAAAATGTTATAAACATAGATGCGCGAATTATTCCCTAAATACATACCTACTTAAAACTACACAATCTAAAAGTTATGACTAAATTTTGTTCATTGAAATTAGCAATGAGTTGTGTAAGTTAAAACTAATCATCACAGCAAATCATTAAGTTATAAAATTGATTCTAGATTGTGATACAAGTGATGATGAAGATCGAACGCGCTGCTGGGACGTAGGACATCGCCGCACCTGCCCCCTCAAGCACCTTTACCTTAATACATGTTCTGGCCTTGCATCGGCAGCATCTGAAACAGGGACAAAAACCCACACACACCCAAAATTGTATTTTAGCCCGCGGGTTCGGGCGAGTAATTACTTACGTAGTTCGGGTAGCCCATGGCCAGCGGCATCTGCATGGGCATCGGTGGTGGCGGCAAGCGCTGCATCGGATGGTATTGCGGCGGCGAAGGCTGCGCGCAAACGTAGTTCAAGTTGTTGCGTGGCATAATCATCGACGGCGTGCATGGCGACGATGAAGTCGGCAAAGACTGTTGTTTTTTATTATGTTTGAGACGCATCATGCGACGCAATTTAGCGGGTATAGACCTGTTCAAATCAAGCAAACACACAAGCGAATATAAAATATTATGATGTAAAAATACGTAACAGCGAACAAAGAAAAATAAACAAACAAAAATACATACAAACAAAAATGATTAACATTTTGGCTGCGCATGGCGTTGTTACTGTACATTGGAGGACGTGCCCATGTTGCGTCAAGCTTGCGCCCAAACAATTCTAATCCTGAGTGGCAAAATAAAACAGAAAAAAAACTAATAATGGCGGCTAAATTATTAATTGATGAATACCTTGAAGATTGCGCAGCGCTTGCTCGGCCACTTGTCTAGTCGAAAAGTGCACGAATGCAAAATCATTGATTTTGTGGACCTTAAGAATGTAAACCGCTGGCACATACTTCATCAACTCGTTCAAAAATTGCTCCTGGCTCATACGCAGACTAATATTGCGCACGTACAATTTCGTAACCTTCATAACAATAAACAAACTTTATCATTAGAATTTGTCATCAAATATTAATTAATCACCTTTGCCATCACTTCCGGATCGGGATCCGGCAGCGGTTCGGCCCAGTCGACGAGTATCTGCGAGCCCCACAGCTCAACGGAACCGGGCTGCAGACGGCGGCGCGCGATCGCCGCCATGCGGTGATCCAGAAACTCCATGAACACATAGCCGCGATTGATGTCCTGGTTGGCGTTCGACGGATACATGATCACCTCCATGATACCGTCGACGAATTCGGAAAATGCCTCCAGAACCTCCTCCGCCGTTTTGTCGACCGGTATTCCAGCAACGAAGAGGCGCGTATTGTCGAGTGACTTGAACACGCCCACATGGCAGCCGGGCCGGATCTCGTGCTGGTCCAACAACTCGATGGCACGGTTCGCCACCTCCTGGCTGCAGTACGTGACGAAGCAATAACCGCGATTGCGCCCGTTGAAATCCATCATCAGGCGCATCTTGCGAATGGCGCCA
Source organism: Myllaena sp. GC000078 (assembly GCA_030264135.1). Classification (NCBI taxonomy): domain Eukaryota; kingdom Metazoa; phylum Arthropoda; class Insecta; order Coleoptera; family Staphylinidae; genus Myllaena; species Myllaena sp. GC000078. The sequence continues at coordinate 8,733 of JARJDR010001688.1, forward strand.
GCGCGCTCAAACACCGGCACTAGTTCGTCCTCGAAAAGGTCGCGCGGTAGGCGACCGACGAAAATCTCGCAGCCGCGCGGCAATTGCTCATGCACGTCGGCGTTCGGATCGTAGTAGATGCGCTGCCCGTTCTCTTGCCGCACCTTGAAGCCGGTGCGCTGCAGCAGGTTCGACATACGCGCGTAACTATTGCCTGGTAGCACCGCAAACATAATTGAGTCTGATTGAGTACCGGTTAGATTCTAATTTGAAAATCAAAAAATTGTGGCTCAAGAGCAAACGGTATTGAAAAATGAAGGTAGATTTAAATTTTGATGGTGCGGTGGAGAGACTCGCGCGCGATCCGACCCCAACGAGCGCTTGGCGAAGAATGACTTGTTGGAAGGTGTTCCATGGCTTATATAGCTCCGCGGTACCTCCGCCACTATTCGCGACGGTTGACGGTGTTGCTGATGCAAATGTGTTAAAAATCGCAGAAGTCGCCCAAACAGAAGGCTTTGCAGGTAGGGAAAAAGAGATAGATGTGTGCGAGGAGCCAATGGGATAGTGCGCACATAAAGAGGGGGTACTTTCTGTCTGGCCCGAAATCAAGGATAAAATACACATGGCGGTTAGGAAGCCAAACTGCGTCTGCGCTTTGTTGATAGACCGTTGATGAAACGCAGTCGGCCACCACAAAATGAAGACCATACGTTTTTTATTTTACCTTAAACATGTTTTCTGTTTGCAAATGGTTTTAAAATAGGCGTAATTATACTAATAAAGGACACAAGCTATAAGATAATTTAGAAAAGAAAAGAGTTCAAGACATTTAATCCTACCACCAAACAACTGGTTAATTATGCTCCCAAGAATATATCTTGGAGGTAGCGAAATAAAAGGAGAGGAAGATGTTCTAGAAGCACGATGAAAAGTGGGGGTACCTGCAGTCTGGTTGGAAACCAAACGGGACGTTTACTAAAAACATATGGCGGGTACAAACCGCCTTCTTGTTGCTAAGCGGCGCAGAAACCGTTGACGAAACCCGGCTGCAACGAAAAAAAAAGGTTCCCTTCTCTAGGTAAAAACAAGCTTTCTGAACATTTCGCTTTATTTCTGAAGTAAAACACCACAATTCACAATCCAAAATCAATTCGCAGTAAGAAAATAGAAACGCAGATAAGCAAAATTAATATATCGCTAAATGAATTATAGTAATCAGATCAAAATTAATTCCCTGCTAAAGATTGAGCAATTAAAATCAAATAGGTGCATCATTTCTATATATAATAATTAAGAAGTAATAAATCTAGCAGAAATACCTTAAAATTAGACATAAAACCGATACAAATATAAATTCACGTTTTATCAAAATATTTTGTTTGTTAAAACATAAATTTGGAAAAAAAAATCAAAAAAGGATGACGTCATAAATCTAGAAGAAATACCCTAAAATTAGACATAAAACCGATACAAATATAAATTCACGTTTTATCAAAATATTTTGTTTTGAAAACATAAATTTGAAAGAAAAAATCAAAAAGTACGATCATTTATATCGAATGCAAACTTAATACTAGGCGTTCGATTGGAAAAACTGGAATGAATTCTATTCCTCCTACCAGCAAACACAGCAAATTAAAGATGCATGATGCTGGGGAAAGCACCTACTGCGACGATGGCGAGTGCATCCAGCACGTGCAATTCGGGCAATGCGGCATCGGACGTGCAGCATACGGATACTCAATCGGCATCGCATTCTGGTCGACGAGCGAAACCGCATCGTGCAAAACGAGCGCGTTCGGATCGTCCAGAAACGCAAATACCTCCTTGCCGTCCACCATCTCTACGGCGCGTTGCTGCTGCTGCGGATGTTGCTGCCGATTGCCGAAATTGTTATTGCCATCAGCAGCAACAATTAGAAGACCGGCACTGGCTCGGCGCCCAACGCTCGAAGCAGCGATACTATTGCGCATACGTTGAGCATTAATGGCGCCGGAGCCGCTCGCTTGCGGCGACCACTCCTGTGCGTCGATGTTTAAGGACAACGGCGCTGA